>CARXXK010001595.1:200799-399634 GCA_949089665.1 Macrosiphum euphorbiae
AAAAAAATTAATTTTTAGCGCTTAAATATGCACATAAAAACATTAATATAAACGCTATAAATAGCACTAAAATTGGAAAATATGCAAAATAAAATTTAGAAATAAAAAAATGATTTATTCAAAATATATATATTTTCAAAATAAAATTTATTTGTTGAGTAAAAATACTTGAAAATTTAATACAAGGCTCTTACTATATTGTTTCAAAGACAGATGAAAAATATTAAAAATCGTTAGTCAAAGTTTTTTTTTTTTTTTTTTAGCATTTAAAGTTCAAAATATGGAAAATTCACGAAAATTTGCAAATTATTTCAAGTTAGAAATTCATAAAAATTTTTGTTTTAAAATCTAAGATATGAAAATGCAATACAAGATTCCTTATAAGATTTCCTACATTTATCAAAAAAAAAAATTCTATAAGAAAGTCAAATTAAATTGTTATGAGCGTTTGAAATTCAAATTTTTACAACATTGGATGTTCACTCTATTTCTCATGTAGCGATTTCCTTATTTTGTTATTATTCATAAACGAATAACTATAGATACATGAAAATTTCACTGAATGTTTATATTAGCATTTCCTATACACCATACAGTTTTGAAAATAGCTGTTGGGCCAAAAAGTGTAAAAAATTAATACAAGGCTCCTCATATATTGTTACAATAGCAATTGAAAAATATTAAAAATACATAGGCACAATTTTTTTTTATAAGCATTTAAAGATCGCATTTTGACAAAATTTATCAAAATCTCGAAAATTATCAATCATCGTAATTAATAAATTATAAAATGTTCAGTTTTTATAGCTAAGGATTGAAAATTTAAAAAAAAGATTCTCATAAATAGTTCATACTGTAGCCAAAAAATTCTAAAAAATATATGAGCACAGTTATTTTTTACAGACATTTTAAATTCATATTTGGACAAAATTACATATTAAAAAACCTAGAATTACTATTTTAGTTATTTTGTTGTGATTGTATAATATTATTCTTTGGTACTTAAAACTTCTAAAGTGTACTATTATATATCTATGATAGTATCACGGTTTGTTGTTGATGTATAACGCTTATAAGTACCTAATGGATGTTGTGATATGATTAATTTGGAATTTATTATAGGTCAATTTTATTTTAATATAAATTATTTTCCTTAATTTGCCTACCTTTGATAGTATTAGTCAACTTATGTGTTCTGCTTAATGTCTTGATTAGCTACAGTTGATTTGTTTCTGTGAAACAGTTTATTATAATTTGCAATTTATTACCACATACTAATGTAATGTGTTCATCTTTGTTATTTTTAACGGCAAGGAAACTTACAAGTAATTTAGTAATTTAATGTGTATGGCATTTAATTAACAAATTAAATAATTTATTTAAACCAACAGATCAGAGATATGCGTTCAAGAGCAGGAAGAGAAAACACAACAAGAATTATAAGGGAAAATGTTCAGCAACTCAATATAGATCATGACATTTTGGAATTCTTAAGGAGAACGGGCCACTTCAATGATGGTTATGTTTTTGGGAAAATTGGACCATATCCTAAAATTTTTTTTTTTGTATTAAAATGCCTCAAGTCCACTACAGACAAATAATAGTCACTATGTATTAAATCAACAAGCTTCTATTGTTAAATTAATAAAAAATTATAATCTAAATATTATACTTATTATTCAAACTTATTCTTACATATAGATTCCTTGGATGTTAGACAACACTGGTGTTTAACTGTTATTTAAAATTATACACTAGTGTTGTCTTAATTTTAAATAACAGTTAAACAGATTTTAAGAATTTGAGATAGCAATTATGTATGTATAATAATGTTACAAAAAAATTTGGTATGCACAATTGTTGAGTTTAGGATTATGTTTGTAGATCGATCTAGACACAAATGATTACACTGTTTTTACTTTTTAGTAATAACTAATAAGTAATATTATAATGTAGTGTCTACAGTATGCTAAAAGTCGGGTTTATATACAAGTTACCAATTGACATTGTTACATATATATGGCGTGATTAACAATTTGCTAATAGCAACAATGTTACTTTTTATACAATATAAAATTATTCTCAACAAGAATACAACTGATTCAGGTACTAGGTTCTATACTACTATGCAGTATGCATTCTACTATGTAGAAGTAGAAAACATCTTATGTATCTTATGTGGATTTTCTACAATAGGTGCACTTTTTAATGTTGACAACATTGCTAGAAAAAATATTGACAATAATAATAAAGTATTGGACATATTTTTGGATGTTCAGAGAGCTTTTCATTGTGTTGTTCATAAACTATTATTAATAAATAAGAACATGCAGGTATTCGTGGTTTAATTCCCATTAACTTATACACTGAAATTCTAAGTTTTGCTGATGTTACTTCGATTCTATTATCTGAACAAACAATAGATACTTTATACTATGTTATATTACTATACTTTTTATTTTAATATATACTATTACTTATGCTATTGTATGTAAATTGTAACTGATAAGAACCAATCCCCCAGGTATACTTATCTATGCCCCCAGGCTAGTTACATAGACTATAGTAATAATAGAGACAATACTAGAAAGTTTGATCTGCTTTATAACAACTTATAAGGAGCCTTATATATTACATTTTCAAGCTTTTTGAAGGGATAATGTTTTATCGATATTCATATAAAACAAAATTCAAACGCCTATAAATGGTTCAAGAAGTATAAAAATATTTTTTTGAATTAGCTATATCAAACCATAATAATATACCTAATCGTTTCGTCGAAATCTGGATTTGCGTCAAAATGCTGTTGAAAGTGAACCATTTTTAAGGGGTTGGATTTAGGCAATATTTTTTTTCGTGATTGATGTGTGTCTGCGTGTGTAGTGACTGATCATTAGTGTGCGAGTGTTCTCCGAACGCTTTATGTAATTAAAAATAAACTACGGCTAAGATTCTTGGAAATTCGTAAAGTCCATACACACAAGTCAATTTATTTTGCGATCAAAACAATGTCAACATGTAAGTCCCAATAAGCAGAAGAAAAATTTTCCTCAGTATCAAAATCCCCATTTTAATTTTGAAAACATTTGAATTCCTTATTCTATTTTCTAGGTCATGTAGGAAATGGATTTTCGATTTTTTTTATTGTGTCATTACTATTTAATTAGTTAGGTACCAAAAAAATAATTTTTTTTTTATTTTTCAAAGTACACATTTACTTTAGTCTTTATAGTGTTACTTTAAAAAAACTAATCAAAAATCCATTTCGTACGTAACCTAGAAAATAAAATAAGTAATTAAAATATTTTTTCAAAATTAAATTTGGACATCAGGAAGTATATTTTTATTCCTCCGCTTATTGATCTAAATGCAAAAATAATGACGAAAAAACGACCAGCTTTTAAGAGTCTTAATTTTTCCTGGCACTGTTGAAAGCTACTGGCAATTTTTTACTTTTGACCACTAAGTACCAACTAGATTCACTTTCCTACCAGAAAAAAATACCAAGGATGAAAATCGTAGCATTTGTATTGCGCCTAAAAGCAACGATAGACTCAAATATTAAAAAAAATCACAACATTTTTTAGACCATAGTGTGTATAAACATAATTATATACTTTTTATTAATTCGAAAGTTAATTTCGTCATAATTTGAACTCAAAAATGTAAATTTAAAAAAAACAGTGTCAATATTTTTTTTTAGATTTTTTTGATTTCAAGTTACAATAATAATTATTAATAACAACTTATGACATCGTATTACATTTTCAAACATTAGTTATAATTTATAATATTTTTCACCACTAAATTAATTTTCAAATATTCGTAATTGTTCAATTATTATAACTATAATGGTTGAACATTTAATTCGAAGCTTCTCATAAATGATTCATACTGCAAACAAAAAATCTAAAAATCTAATAATTATCAACACAGAATAACGAAGAATAACGAATTTAATTATTCTGTTATGATTTTAAAATATTACCTTGTACTTGATGCTTTTAAAGTAATATGTAATTTTAATATTTTATATAATATATATATAATATTCTAATACTATAATTATTAACTATGTCTTTTAGTCTGTGTCCAATAAACGGTGCTCCATTAAATACACATAAAAATCTTTCAATCGCATGACACAAACGATCGACGGCTGATAGGTAACTAACATACTAATTAAATACCCAAATACTTAACAAAGAAATAATAACGTTTTTTTATAAGCTGTTCGGATTGTAGTTTGTTTCAGTGGCAAGGAGGGTGACGTGAGGTCAGACCCCCTTCAATGGGCTTTGGAGTTTATAGCAGTCCATGTTGTGTTTGATGTGAATTTTGAATCAATTCAAATTATATTCATTGCTTATTACTGTCAAATATTTTATTACGCGGACGTTTCGGCGATATGTCAATTCGACGATGTCCGTTTCGGCTCGTGACCGTTTCGGCGAAACGGCAATTTACTTATCTGTAACATTGTCTCACGCTTACCGTATGGCGTGTGGTATAGAATTATAGAAAATGTTATCTTTATTACTATAAAAGTAATAAGTTATTGTCATTATTACTACAGGATAAGGTGGTCACGATAGTCGATATGGATAATCTGATAATTTTATAATAATTTAGTTAGTCTGCGGAAAGTGAAGTAGGTACACCTACCTGTACGTAGTCAAATAATTTGTGTAGGTATTATTTTTTTTATCATTCGTAAAAGTTAAGTAATGTCAAAAGTAAAATCAAAAAGAAACAAAAACGTGATCCCCGTGGATGGTTTTAAGTTCGTATTTTATAAGCTTAGTGCGGACGAAACTAAACGGTTTTGGCGATGTCGTCGTAAAGATTTGTCTTGTCCGGCTCGAATACATACCGGTATACATGATTTTAAAGTCTTAAAATTGTCTGCTAAAAAACATTGTCATGATTCTGAAGCGGCTAGAATAGAAGCGGACACAGCTATAACGAGTATGCGTCAACGAGCTATTTTAACAATGGAACCTATACGTCTTGTGTAATTAATGAATGTGTTAACGGGTTATCAGATGCGGCAAAGGTACACACATTGCATTTTATTTTTCTATTATTATAATATTTACACGGCCTATTATACTGTCCCTATCTGGTCCATATAGTATAACTAATAAATAATTTTAATTTTAATTTATAGGGCGTTTTACAATCTTCCGAAGCTCTAAAACGACAAGTACGGCGTATAAGAAATAATGAAATAGCAGCTCTATGTGATCCATCAGATTTATTGTCTTTACAGATACCCGATGGTATCAAAATTATTCACCATCAATCGGAGTTAATGAACATTTTTTATTGGCTGATAGTGGGCCTAGCAATGAAAGAATATTAATATTTGGTCGACCACTTAGTCTCAAGTTATTAAAAGATTCGAAAATATGGTACATGGATGGAACTTTCAAAGTGGCACCTACTTTATTTTGCCAAGTTTATGTTATATTAGCTGAATTTTTAGGGGGAGTGCATCCTGCAGTTTATGCATTGCTACCTAACAAAAAGGAACAAACATAATATGTAAAATTATTTATGATTTAGAATTACTTATTATATTATATAAAACGTTTTTACATTATATTACATTTTTTTTTACTATTAATTTTCGCCAGGATTTACCCAGGATTTTTTTATGGGGGGGGGGGTCCAAAATTTGTATTTTATATCTGTATTGTGTTCTCTAATTATAATTATAGTTTAATTCATTACCAACATATTACTGTTAATAACTATAATATAGTTACAATAGTCAATAGTTATACACACACTCACGACTCACAGAACATATACAGAAAGGTTTATAACAATAGGTAGGTACTATAATTTTAAATCAATTTTTATTTGGTAATAAAATGTTATAAAAATTACATTATTTAACTTATAATTATTTTAAAATTTTAATCTCCTGTTTTTTTTTACAAGTTCCTCAATTATATCATCTGGTGTTAAGATTTCATTTCGATGAATATTAAGCATTGCAAGTCCATTTAGTCTGTCTTCCGATACAGTATTTCTTAATGAAGAGAAACTTCTCTCAGAAGTACATGTCGTGACTGGTAATATACATAATATTTTTATTAACTTGTATATATTTGGGAACAAGTCTTCATCACAAAATTGTAGAAATTGTATTACAGTTTTTGGCTTTTGATCTTCTTTAGTTCTTTTTAAGACATTTTTCCACATCTTAATTTCTGCTATTACAATATCAGGTTCACTTAAATTATCCGAATCTTTATAAAAATCTATCAATTGTAAAATGTCGTTATTATTATTGTCCAATTCATTTTGAAATAACATTTTAAAACCTTTTAAAACCAATTTCGTTGGTATAAATTAAACAGGGTTTATACATTATAATTTATTATAATCTATAACCTTTGTATACTGAAGATAATGGGAAATATTAAAATACACTGTAAACCTACTCTTATTATACGATTTACTATTAAACAATTGAGTAAATGTAGATATCTCAATGGGGGGGGGGACCCGACCCCCCCCCCCCCTTGGGTACGCCCCTGATTTTCGCCGAAATTGTCGCTGGCCGAAACGGACATAGTCGAACTGTCGGCGCCGAATCGTCCTAGATCCCTATAAAATGTATATAATATGCTTTATGATATCTGAATGTCTTTATGTTTATAATTTATTAGAGTTTATCAAAATAGATCATTTGTATAGTGGACTTTTATAGTTTTTTTAAATATTATAAAAAGGACATAATTCGTAATAATATAGGTGTATAATTGTTTTGATTGGTTCTATAGAAAAAAGTTGCGGATCCAAATACAGACGAATAAAAAATAAATATATTCCATTACTTAATAGGAAAAAAATATAACTCCAGAAAAATGTCAATAATAAATTGATAAAATATAATTTGAATAAATCGTTTTCTAATTTATTTCTTTTTCATAATATAAATGAAATAAAATATATTATCCTATTAATATAATAAATGCGAAAGTCTGTGACTTTGTTACTCTTTCACGTAAAAACTACTGAATGGATTTTAATGAAACTTTACAATAATATAGCTTATACATCAGAATAAGACATAGGCTACAAATCATCACCCTAGGTCCAATCAGGGGATGTGCTCAAACGGGGATTTAGAGATTTACGGTGGAAATTTTTGTTTATAAATGGTTGCCATGGGTTTTAAAACTAATAAACTATTATTGGTTGCCGTGAAATAAGTGTATTCATTCAATGCATTTAATTTTTCTGTACGCTGTGTAATGTATCACAATTACGTAAATATTATACTCACATATAAGTTACGTACATGGTACATAAAACGATCACGACGTATTCGTGGACGAGTAGGAAATATTGGTCGACAGACTTGGCATTCACAATATTAGTCCAGCCGTTTATTTAGAGTTCAGTGACCTACTTGGTATAAATTTGATACTTTAGAGTTAAATTATAAAGTTACTTACTAACAGCACGGGGTCCGTAGGTAGTCTACCCCAGGTAAATTTCCTATCTGATAATATTATACTGCTGCGAATCAGAATTTTTATTCCAGGCAACAAAAAAGTTAAGATAAATTTTGAACACCATACCCCGAATATTAAATAAAGAATTGAACAAAGTTTGAGTCATATAGAGTTGGTGCATTTAACGGGAAACGAAGTGCACGGGATCATTGAGTAATTTTATAAAACAATTTGTAAAAGAAAAAGCTTAAAATTGTCTTATTTTTAAATACGTATTATTAATATACTTTAGACGTATCCGTCTTTTTATATTTCAAACTGACGTGGCCCAATGATTAAGATTAACAATCGTTCGATTAATAAGAATAGAGAAATAATATTATGTATAAATGTGACATAACAGTAGGTAGTTGGACAAAATCAACAGTTGATAAGTATCCAGCGCGACGGTAGTGGCGCGAAGCTAAGTAAAAAAAAATAACTAACGTATAATAACAGGACACCGAGTTTTAACATAGAAAAATCGTCCCAATTTATGTAAATTCTTTGCCAAGCTCTACAGGGCTGAACATATAAAGTCGTATGAGGTATCAATCGATCATAAATACTGTGCAGATGGGAACTGAGGAATTCGCTAGCAGATTGGTTAGGTAGTTTATAAGTTATAAGCAAAAATGTTCAAGTTGGAAATGAGTTGGAATGGATAAGCGGTGGGTCGGGGAACGAAAATATCGTAAATATCCCCCGACCCGCCGCTTTTCCATTCCCACAACTCTCATCGCGGCGGCAGCGACGATGTACCACGACGACGACGATGCACGGGCGATTGCCACGGTGCGGTGTTGACAACTGACAATATTGCAAAAACAAACCATTTCGTGACTTGCACTCGATTGGTCGCGACGTGTTTATACTTTTATTATTATTTCCTTCTGGTTTCTACTATTACTAATAATTGTGTTGTTTGAAATTGTGTGTTGATAACGTGCATACGGCATAAAGTTTTACGTGTACTAAGAGAGATTTGGCGTTGGCCGTTTCGGCATTTTTATTATTTCTTTCTCACTATTATAATAATAACAATTATTATTATTATTTGTATACTCTGCAAGTGCGTGTGTTATCAAACCATTTGCATAACGTGGCTCCGGAATGATTTGGGTTTAGCTGTTTCGGCAACCTATCAATTAATCTTATAAAATAGTGTTTACTGGGGCTGAGTGGCCGACCAATATAGTTCTTACTATTATTATAATAATACTAGTATACTATTAAAATTGTGTGTTGATAAACGATAAACCACGTTGTAGTAAGAGAGATTTGGCTTTGATCGTTTCGGCATTTTTATTATTTATATAGTAGTATATACCTATATAGTAGTATAATATTATTTGTATATTATAGTTTTAGAAAAAAAAACTAAAATAGAAAAAATGATATAACAACAGGAGGCCAACGATGCATAATATGCTATTATGGATTATTATTATTATATACAGTCAAATTAAACTTATTTCATAAAAAAAATAGCTGATATCACACAAAAAACACTTCGTTATAACTACTTGTAAAAAAAAGCTAAGTTAAAAAAAAAATGTAATAATGATTAAATCTTTAAAAGACGTGATATAATATGGAAATTAAGTAAAATAAAATTTTATAATATTACATATTTACATATACCTATGATGACAAATAACATAAATTGTAATGTTAAATACTTAGTCAACATATCATGTTTAACTATTTAGCAGGACGTAGAAGTATACTTAAATACATACAATTAAGTAATCACTACAGTATTTACAGTAATTAATAATGTATCATCAATATGTTGACTAAGTATTTAACATTACAATTTATGTTATTTGTCATCATAGGTATTTGTAATATTATAAAATGTTATTTTACTTAATTTCCATATTATATCACGTCTTTTAAAGATTTAATCATTATTACATTTTTTTTTTAACTTAGCTTTTTTTTTACACGGAGTTATAACGAAGTGTTTTTGGTGTGATAAACCGTACATTACACAAACCAACAATATTATTGTTCAGTTTTGTTATAATTATTATTGACCTGCTGCCGCCGCGTCGTCAGTAGAGTGGCTACAACTGATGCCGCGAGCCGCCGAACCACCGCCGCCGCCGAAACTGAAGAAAAGCATCGATTAGACATGAGTTCCTGGTACTCCGACTATTCATTTTTCGATAGTTGGTATGTTTTAGTAGCGTTCAACCGCACAGATGATCAACCTGATGTTGGAGTTTATGTTGCTTGGGTTGATCGGGATAGTAAAAACGCTACTACGGCATACGAACTAAATCGAAAAATGTTGAGTCGGAGTACCAGGAACTACCATGGAATAAAAATTGTCTGTTTTGGCTAAAATAACTGTATATTATGGTATTTCGTCTGGAACGTTTTTACAAGGCTAGCCTCGTCGTGTCATATAAAACTTAATTTCAATAATATATTGTTGGTCTGTGGTTGGTCTATGGTTGATCGGGTTGTTAAAACGTACGAACTAAATCTAAAAACAAGGTGCCAGAGCCCCAGAAGTATCAGGGGCTCATGGTCTAATCGTTACTTTTCTTCAGTCTCGGCGGCGGCGGCTCGGCGGCTGTTGCAGCGACTCGCGGGCCGCGGCATCATTTGTAGCTACTCCTCGCTCAACGGCCATCACAGGTATATATTATCTAGGATTTTAGATTCTGAGTGGAACGATGAATGTACTGATTTTACATGATGTGTGTTTTTTAATTTTTTAATTTTTAATTTTTTTTGTGTCTGTGTACACGATAAGTAGTCGAAATAATGCTTCGATTTTCAACTTCAGTATCTTGTTCGATTGGAAAGTGAATATCGTTGGTGCACTGGGAAGGTCAAAATTGAAATTTCCCAGTAGTTTTCAAAAGCGCCGGGAAAAACAAAAGAAAAATTAAGGAAAAACGGGAATATTTACGCAAAATCGATTTTTCAGAAAATTGAATTTGGTTTTTGGTGTAACTTTAAAACAAATGACCGTAGATACATGAAATTTTCAGTGGTTGTTTATATTTGCATTTTCTATACACGATACATTTTCAAAATATTTTGATTTATTTTGAACCGTTAAGGGACATTTTCAGTTTCCAATTTTATTAGTTTTAGATTCTGAGCGGAGCAAGGAAGCTAGTGGTTTTACAATGGTATTTATTTTTTATTTTTTTTTTATATCCTGTATACAATAGTACCTTATCTTTTAGAAAATTGGACTAAGATGGTACTTAGGGAA
The DNA here is from genome assembly GCA_949089665.1 of Macrosiphum euphorbiae. Lineage (NCBI taxonomy): Eukaryota > Metazoa > Arthropoda > Insecta > Hemiptera > Aphididae > Macrosiphum > Macrosiphum euphorbiae. Next base: position 211,555 of record CARXXK010001595.1, read on the forward strand.
GTCATTTTTCGATTTTCTCAATAGTTATTTAATGCCACGGGAAAGAGTACTGAAAAATTACGAAAAAACCGCTTAAAATGGGATTTTAATTTCTAACAATTTGTTTATCACCGTAGCAACGAATAAAAAAATAATAATTAAATAAATAAAATAATTAATTGTAACCTACTGTACAGCTGAGCGACATCCACTTACCTGCCTTTTTTTTTTTATAAATATCAATCAAAATGTATTTTTTGAGTAAAAATACTTGAAAATTTAATACAAGGCTCCTACTATATTGTTTCAAAGACAGATGAAAATTATTAAAAATCGTTGATCACAGTTTTTTTTTTTAAGCATTTAAAGTTCAAAAAATGACAAAATATGGAAAAATCACGAAAATTAGCAAATTATTTTGAGTTAAGAATTCGTAAAATTTTTGTTTTTAAATCTAAGATTTGAATATGTAATACAAGATTCCTTATAAGATTATCTACCTTTATCAAAAAAAAAATTCTATAATTAAGTCAAATTAAATTTTTATGAGCGTTTGAAATTCAAATTTTTACAACTTGGATATTCACTCGATTTCTCAAGTGGCGATTTCCTTATTTTGTTGTAATTCAAAAATGAATTACTGTAGGTACATGAAAATTTCACTGAATGTTTATATTAGCATTTCCTATACACCATACAATTTTGAAAATATTTTGACTCTTTTTGAGCCGTTAACGGACATTTTCAGTTTTCAATTTTTTTAGTTTTTTTTTCTATAAATATCAATAAAGTTTTATCTGTTTTGCCAAAAAGTGTAAAAAATAATACAAGGCTCCTGATATATTGTTACAATAGTAATTGAAAAATATTAAAAATACATAGGCACAATTTTATGTTATAAGCATTTAAAGATCGCATTTTGACAAAATTTATCAAAATCTCGAAAATTATCAATGATCGTAATTAATAAATTATAAAATGTTCAGTTTTTATAGCTAAGGATTGAAAATTTAAAACAAAGATTCTCATAAATAGTTCATAATGTAGCTAAAAAATCTAAAAAATATATGATCACAGTTATTTTTTACAGACATTTTAAATTCATATTTGGACAAAATTACATATTAAAAAACCTAGAATAACGATTTTAGTTATTTTGTTGTGATTGTATAATACTATTCGTGGGTACTTGAAACTTCTAAAGTACACTATATTATATATCTATGATAGTATCAGGGTTTGTTATTGATGTTGATGTATAACGTGTTATAAGTACCATATGTAAATAATCACGATATGTCGATATGTATTGAAAATGTTGATATAACTATAGCTTCGAAAATTTTTTATAAAATCCGTAAAATCGTATGATAAAATTTGTTTTTTAATAAAGTAAAAACTGCACAACATTTAACATGAACGAGACACGAGTTAATGGGGGGGTCCGGACCCCATGGACCCCCCCCCCCTTTAAATACGCCACTGGCTATTGAATAATATTATTCGTGGGTACTTGAAACTTCTAAAGTGTACTATTATATATCTATGATAGTATCACGGTTTTTGTTGGTGTATAAACGCGTTATAAGTACCTAATGGATATTGTGATATGATTAATTTGGAATTTATTATAGGTACCTACCTATTATAGATCAATTTTTTGTTTAATATCATAGATATGTATATAATACATACGTCTCCTCTCAGAATCGTTTTTCTTATACAATGATATTATATCGTTGAATTCAAATTTAATATCATCCATTATACAGTGACCCACTTGTAACCTACTGTACATCAGAGCGACACCCACTTGCCCACCTTTTTGAGCTTTCGTCCATAACAACTTTTTTTTTCCTATCTCATTTTGGTGCAAACAGCTCGGGGTCCGCGATATACCATAGGTAGATTGCCTACCTGATAATATATTGCTGCGAATCTCACGGGATAACGCCGGTCGAGATGGCTATACATTAAAATATAATATCATTTAAACTTAAAAAGATATTGCTTATTCCACAGTATATTACACCCAAAAGAAGTTGAGCAATCAGAATTTATTATAGGTCAATTTTTTTTTTAATACCATAGATATGTATAATGTATATAATTTGTCTTAAACCTAGACTGACATACCGTCTTCGCTCAGAATCGTTTTTCTTATACAATGATATTGTATCATTGAATTCAAATTTAAAAGCATCCATTATACAGTGACCCACTTGTAACCTACTGTACAGCAGAGCGACATCCACTTACCCACCTTTTTTTTATTTGTTTCTATGGTAATACACAAATTGTTGGAAATCAAAATCCCGTTTTTAGAGGTTTTTCGAAATATTTCGGTGGTTTTTCGTTCCAGTGTCATTAAATAACCATTGAGAAAATAGAAAAATGTTCTCCCTAAAGTACCATACTGATCCAATTTGAAAAAAGATAATAAACTATATGTTGAAATCGAAGCACTCCTTCTGGTAGAAACTTTGTATACAGAATAAAAAAAAAATTAACACCATTAACTTCCCACTAGCTCCCAGCTCTGCTTATTAAAAATGTCCACGGATTGATCAAAATGAATCAAAATACTTTGAAATTTATACCACGTACATTAATCGATAATATAAGATTTAAGTGAACATTTCAAATATCTATACCGTATACGGTCATTTGTTTTTGAATTACAACAAAATTAGAAAAACATTGGAGAATTCATTAATTTACAGATTTTTATATTATTATGTTAGGTTGGATAGATAGATCGAACGCTCATAAAATATTTAGGTATTCGACTTTACACGCCGAACTCTTTTTTTGTGTCAACATGTAGAAAAACTTATGAAGAATCCATTATTAAATTTTAGAAACAAACAGAACATTTTTTTGAAATTTTAATTCAAAATAATTTGCAAATTCTCTTGATGTTGACGAATTTTGTCCAAATTCTTACTTCAGACACCCGTTGAAAATTATTGTGGATTTACGATCAACTTTTTTTCATTTCTACTAACAACAACTTTTGATGAACCTTAAATAGTTAAATGTAATGCATTTTCAAGTATTTTTCCCAGTATTATTTGCCATGTATAAAAAAATGTATATCGACAACAATCTGCTCCCCATGATTGATAAATGACAATTCAATTGCTTATTATGCGATGTATGTTTACATATAATTCGATATTTGAATATTTCTACAAGTATATTTATGACATGATTTGTCCACATAATAATTAGTTTTGCTGTTTCGCAAAAGAAGGGGGATGCACGGTGGTACGTAATATATATGGGTGACCTTAATCAGTTAGACTAATGAGTAATGAATAACAATATCGTAAATAATTATTAATATACCTAACTCATTATTAAAAAACATTGAGTTGTGATCTTATGCCGCACGTCGACCTCCGTCATGACTAAACAAAATGATGTAAATACCTTACATTTTTATTTTAATTTGCAATAGTTTTTCTAAACTGAAAAGAATGTACGGAAAAAAAGTCGTATTGTCCGTCATATACTTATATATTATAATAATACGTTACACATGAATTCGAATACGTTAAAAATACGTACCGCAAAAACCAATGTGTGAAACGCCAACCACACTGAAAGAAATTAAAACAGTAAGATTAACAAATTTTTTTGATTAATTATTAACAAGAATATATGAGTAAAATTAAAATTTAAAGAAATACATTTTAAATAAATAATAAATAACAATTTTATTTCTTTAAATTGTTCAATTGTTTGTTATGTTAAATACCTGATAAATTTCTGTCTAAACTGGTCTAAAATTATTTAAAATATTTTACACAGTACTCTAGGCTTTGTTTATCTTAGTTTTTCTTTTTTTCGTATGGCACTTAGCCACTCCATCCCCCTTTATGGCTTTATCTTAATTATATAATAGTTGTTTAGTTTGTTTTACCTACATAATATTGTATATAAAATACAAGTATTACACTTCAATTTATTATTATATATATTATGTTTTTTAATAAACTTTTTGTTAGTTTTCAATTTTCATTCATATTTTACTTTAATTATAATTTTTAGGTACCATTTTCAAATAAAAATAATAGTTACAATTTATATCACTAAAATATAATACTGATATGGATATGAGACAATAAATAACCTATAGCTATTTATGAAATTTTTATGAACTCAATTAGTATTTTTTGTTATATTAATTGTTTAAAATAAATTCTTTTTAAGGTTGATATTGATTACAAAAGACTATATTATATAAATGCTTCCGACATGATTACAATGTATGAAAAATCATTAATAAAATTAATGCAAATTTTGGATGAACGTGTGAAAGACCCTAGTTGTCTCAAAATGTTGGAAGATATGAAAAAAGATGGTAACATATCAGAGAGTAAGTTTAATTATCTTATATATATAAAAATGGAGACAAAAAATTCGAAATTGCATCAGTTGAGAACGGCTGAGCCGATTTTGCTCAAATTTTTTTTATGATGTTCGTAATTGCCAGGTGAAGGTTCTTACGAAAGAAAATTTTTAAAAAGTCAACCGAATAATTAGAAAAACTGCAAAAACTATTTATAAATGAATGACGATGTGTAGATTAGACCTATGGGAAGAAGATACGCTAATTTAAAAAGGGTTAAATTTGGTTTTTTTTATTCATCGGATTTTAGTATGGTTATGTTAGGTTAGGATTTATAGGTAGGTGGAATTAAGTAAAAACGTCAAACTTGGTATAACTTTGGTACTTTTTGAGTTAAATCATACACTTACGTACAAACAGCACGGGGTCCGCGATCTACCGCAGGTAAATTACCTATCTGATAATGTACTGCTGCAATTCAGAATTTTTATTCCGGGCAACAGAAAAGTTAAGATAAATCTAGAACATCATACACCGAATATTAAATAACGCATTGAACAATGTTTGAGTCATATAGAGTTGGTACATTTAACGGGAAACGAAGTGCACGGGATCAGCTAGTTTAATTATAAAATTAATAATTTGCAAATATATTTAAACATTCAACTTTTGGTATAATTAAGTTGAAATAATTTTTCAGATTCCAAAAATTCTATTGTTTTGTAATTGCTTCACGCTCTCTTTGTACCTACTACAAAAAAGGCCTACATATATCGATTCTAGTGGAAAAAGATGTTTACAAACATTTTCAATAAAAGATTCACAAAACAGTCTGGTGATGGTGGCAAATACAGTAGTTGAACTAGAAAAAAATATGAACCTAGAAATCAGAAAAATATTCCAATACAGCCTTGTATGTTAATAGTTGGCACAATCATAAATCCTTCACAAATTATTATATATTTTGATGAAATCAAGTATAAGTTTTTCTCTGTTAATAAAGTAATTGACTTATGTTTTAAAATCTATCATGTTTTTTAACATTGAGTACCCGATAGAGTCTTTAAATGTTTGGCTATTCATACAACGTTATTTTTTTAATATTAAATCAAAGTTTGATAAATCATGTCCTATAATACAACAAATTATTTCTGAACTAAAATAAATAACTTATCTTATGTACTTTTATTTGTAAAAAAATATTTAAATACATATTTACTAAAACAAACTAATTTGTGATTTTTTATACAAAATTTCCTTCATTTAATTTGGCTATATTTCATATATAACCTACTTGTTTAGTACCTAGTTATCTACAATATTATATTATATTAAACATTTGGTTTAGTATACTGAAAATAGTATGATGTCAGAAATGAATATTCAACTTTATTACATACATATCATTTAGTTAATATTATCACTAATAAATATTAAATACCAACAGAATTTTTCAAAAATTGTTTTATATAAATTGCTTACTTATATATATATAATAAAGGGACATGCAGTGTTGTGTTTTAAATCTTTTTTAGAAGAGAAATTTAAAAATATTGTAGTTTTAAAAATGTGTAACATAACATAACAATATTAAATACGGCTAATGAAATAGTTGCTCATTTTCCAAAGTCTAGTATATTCACTAAAGATTAAATTGACCACCCATTTTTTAAGGGGGGGGGAGTGGTTATTTTTTTCTCTAGTTTTTGTAGAACTTGAATATTTATGTAACTTTATGACACCATTGATAAAAAAAAAAAACAATTGTGGGGAAGCACTTAGCCCCCTCCCCATAGCTGCACTGTTAGATTTAACAATGTAACTATTTAAATCAACAATATATTTCTATTGTTTCAAATAAATAATTATTTGTAATTGTCAATTACATATGATTGTACATTGTTTTCTTAAGTAGTATTATTAAGTGACGGAGTTCAGTTTCGTTGAAAAAATGTATTAATTTGCATGAGGAAAAACGGAAGTCACAGAAAAAAATCAAGAAAAAAAACCACGAAAAAAAAATTCTATATTTCGCTGTTATATCATTATTTTTATTACATATATTAGTTTTAATTTATAGTCATTAAAAATTTAGATCAATAATCCATCCCAACTGCAGGACGTATCCTCTGGTACTCGTACTTACTTATATCATGAACTAATAAATCAAATACTGGATGGTACATAAAATATAATTCAAAGCAAATTGAAGGTATAATTAACAGAAATATTCCATATATTTTGGTCTTTTAGACTTTTATAGGTACCTATATGTATTTAATACTATTCAATTATATTTTTATTACCCGCACTATATATAATTGAATGTTAACTGATTTGACATACCACTCGTGTAATATTTTAAAATTATACAGACATGACGTGTAATAGACCATAATACACAAACCAAAAATACTTTTTATACTAAAACTTATACGTCATAATAATGTTTTATAATTTTCTGAGTGGATAAATAAAAAAAGTACACAAATTTAGTCATAAAAGTAGGTATTCTTAATTGTCCACCAATCTATCTAATATTTATGTTAAATTACAGCAGAAATCCATAGGACATAGTTATTTCATTTAATTGGTACCGCATATATATAGCAATTTAGCTAAATAGTAAATAGGTGGTCTTGTTTTAATAATACTTTTCTAATGTATTCAGAATACGTATTTAAATACTTAGTGTCATTTGTACCTATTTAAAATATGTATTTAATACTGTCTTTTAAAAGTATATATTATTAGTAGGTACCTACATTACAATTTACGAGTAAGTATTAAAAATACTTGACAAGTACTTTTTTGTAATATATTAACATTATTGTAATTTTATCAAAACTGTATGCTTACAATTATTAATAAATACATTATTTTATTTTATTTTTTCAATAGTTTAAATGCATATTATATATTGCCCAGTTAAGTAATACCTATATATTAAGTAAATTTAGAATCGCGATTTGTATTTCTTCTTCGCTTAAATATCTAATTTCGTCCAAATTTATATTTATTTTTCGATATTTTGGGTACAGAATAAACTACTTACATGGAACGTTCTTCTAAATTTTCAATATTTTTCACTATACACAATACACATACTATATTGACATGTAATAACCCGAGCTGCCCTCATACGATATTGCAGCCATATATATTGCAGTACTGCCTACTGAGACTCTGTAGCTTGTTATTCGATTATAATATCTATTATATTCCTATCTATTTGTATCTATATTATTTATTTATACAAGAAATAATAAACATTTTGAACTTGGTCAATTCTTAGGATAATGTTATTGTTATAATATTAAACATTTTAAACATAGTATACCTATTTCCTTAGTCGTTTATCATTACAATAATTCATAGCTATAGGTATAGAATATACCATGTACCATACTACCATGAGACATGAGTTTGAAATTAATAATCATATGTAGACATATTGTGTATGTCATAATTTATTAATTAAAAAGAGTAGATAACTAATTAGCAGATAAGCATATGGTGTTTTTGAAGTATATTGTAGAAAGTTTGTTCAAGAGTAGCGAGAAAATTTTTTTTTTTGTTATTTACTTGTAAAAAAAGGAGTATACTGAATTTATGTTTGTTCCCTCATACACTGTCGCCTATTATTCAAAATATTTAGGAAATATACGTAAAAAAAATATATAATACAATTCTTTAAATATCACCAAGTAGTATATAGAATTTCTAGGCGTTTAATAAAATACCAATATGTATTATGTTCATAGTGGCTAACATTTTATATGCCGGTTGGCGCATTTAACGTTTTACACTATAATAAGTCTTATTCAAAAAGTACCAATGTTTTGAAAATATATTTTTTATACTGTTTCAAGTTAACGTTTATTAAAACAATTATATTTTTTTTAATTATATACTTTTTTTAATATTACAACATGCAGTTTTAATTTCATTTTCGAAAGCACAATATTTTTCCGAGTATTTCAATAGGTACTTATAAGTCGAATGAGCATAGTATATTTTATTTACTTGTAAAAAAACTAAAAAAGGCGTATACTGAATTTATGTTTGCTCCACCATACACTGCCCTTTAATACGGCCCTGATGCCCCTAAAAAGTTTCAGGTCGAGCCTGGGCTTGACCGGCGAGCCTCGTGCCCTTGCTAATGCACTCGACACAACTATTTACACACAAAAACAATCGGTGGCGAAATAAACGGCGGCGAAATAATGAGCTGCGAAACGGTGGCGGCGAATTGTTCAGTGGCGAAAGGGTGGAGGCGAAATGGGGTGGCGAATAGTCTGGCGGCGAAACGGTGGAGGCGAAATGAACGAGTCCGGTATAGAATATACCATGTACCATACCACCATGAGACATGAGTTTGAAATTAATAATGTGGATAATGTGGCTTGACCTCCTCGCCCCGTGCACATGCCTATACAGTCGACACAGACTATTCACACACAAAAACGTACACACATTTGCACACCAACCACTGCCTTACAACGCTTCTAAACAATTTGCCTAAAAAGAACCCTTAAAATTCGAATGCTTCTCAACAATATCACTTCCTTTGCATATTGAATGCACGAGTGAGTGTGTCTTGTGAAAAGGATGTTATTAACAAAAACAATTGTACAAAAATGAGTTAGTGAATAGTGAGTATGTACCGTTTTTACTAAAAAATAAATACAATTTTTCAAATTTTAATATGGATGTGAATGTGTTATTTAAATTTTACAATAAATTATGACTATCCGCGCATTATAAGGGTATGGCTGCAGTGACTAATAAACGTCTTATTACACCACTTTTAACTGTGTTGTGTAGAACTTATTAATTGGACTTAACTCGTTTCCACCCACTATAATTTTCGAGTAGGTAAGAAAAGTGATTTACACCAACAAATTTCAGCAATATAAAATACGAATAATGATAAGTAGGTACCTAGGACATGTTTTTACGTTAGTCACCTTTTCTGCCTTATTAATAATTACGTACCATTTGATTACTAAATATTAAAATTATAATTAATTATAATTTAGAAATCTCATATAATAATAATAATGATCATATTTATTTTTACAGAATCGATTTTGTTTTTTTGGACAACTCTAACGCATGGATGTTGGCTGAAATTATTCGGTATTGAGTTTGTTTAGATAAGTAACTACCTAGAGGTATGTAATAATATGTATTTAGTTATTTTAATATTTTTAATAAGGTGAACAATATTTTATTTTCTTCCACACGTAATACTTTGAAATTAATACCATGTACATTAATCGATAATATAAAATTTAAGCGAACATTTCAAGTACCTATACCGTATACGGTCATTTGTTTTTGAATTACAACAAAATTAGAAAAACATTGGTGCGAGAATTCATTAATTTACAGATTTTTATATTATTATGTTAGGTTGGATAGATAAATCTAACGCTCATAAAAAATGTAGGTACCTATTTGACTTTACACCGAACTATTTTTTTGTGTCAACTGTAGAAAAACTTATAAAGAATCCATTATTAAATTTTAGAAACAAACAGAACAGTTTTTTGCTATTTTAATTCAAAATAATTTGCAAATTCTCTTGATTTTGACGAATTTTGTCCGAATTCTTACTTTAGACACCCGTTGAAAATTATTGTGGATTTACGATCAACTTTTTTTCATTTCTACTAACAACAACTTTTGATGAACCTGAAATTGTGAAATGTAATACATTCTCAAGTATTTTGCCCAGTATTATTTGCCAAGTATAAAAAAATGTTTATCGACAACAATCTGCTCCCCATGATTGATAAATGACAATTGCTTATTATGCGATGTATGTTTATTCGATATTTGAATATTTCTACAAGTATATTTATGACATGCGATTTGTCTACATAATAATTAGTTTTGCTGTTTCGAGAAAGACGGCGGAGGCACGGCGGTACGTAATATAATATTATATGGGTGACATTAATCAGTTATACTAATGAGTAATTACTTACCTATCACTATAATAAAAAACAATATCGTCAATAGTTATTAATACACCTAACTGATTATTAAAAAAACATTGAGTTGTGATCTTATGCAGCACGTCAACCTCCGTCATTACTAAACAAAACTATGTACCTTAAATTTTTATTTTCATTTGCAATAGGTTTTCTAAACTGAAAAAAGAATGTAGGTACGTGAAACAAGTCGTATTGTTTGTCATATACTTATATATTATAATAATACGTTACACATGAATTCGAATACGCTAAAAAAAACGGATCGCAAAAACCCCTGTGTGAAACGCCAACCATAGGAAAAAAATTTTTAAGGCATAGTCGATAGCGTGGTTTTTACCGGGCATTATATTATTGTTTACATTGAAAATATGTTAAATTTACATTACTTTTTTACTATTAAAATACTTAATTATTATTATGTACAATTAGATATGATTGTACATTGTTTTCTTAAGTAATATTATTAGGTGACGGAGTTCAGTTTCGTTGAAAAAATGTATTAATTTTCATGAAGAAAAACGAAAGATCAAGGATAAAAACCGGGAAAAAAAAATTCTATATTTCACTGTTTATCATTATTTCTATTACATACCTATATTAGTTTTAATTTATAGTAATTAAATGAATACTACCTATCTAATCTTATCTTATCTTCGGACGACCGAAATAATTATTAAAACATTGTTTAACGACGTATATGTACAAATAATTATTCAAAATATCGTTTTATTCTCTGTTAATATTATTACGTTAACATAGTAACATGTGCTGTTTATTTTTATTATTATTATTGTTATTATTATTATTATTATGCCATCATCCATTTCTTAGGAAACGTTTATTAAAACACTTTTGGTTGGTTAGTTAAATAACTGTTGATTTAATTATTTTAAATTGTATTTTGTATCTTAACAATTTTGGAAAAACAGTGAAAAATGGACTCTACAATTGTATCTAATACTGAAGAACCATGTGTTGTGTACCCCTGGGTAAGAACAATATTGGATTTAATAAATAATATTATGCGTTATTGAAAACAAATATATATGTAAAGGAACCTTGTTATGACAATGAAATGCAAATGAAAGCTTCTTTTGAGGATAACTATCTTGACCATATGAGTAATTTAAAAATTGAATCAAGTCCATCACCAAATACATTAACCACGATAGCTTGTGGCCTCCGTACGTATATTTGTACATATGTATACACAAAATAGTTAAGATTCTCTGTCCATAAATATTTCTTTTGATATTATTATTATTTCAGAACATAACGTGACTAGAAGTTTAATAGAAGAATTTTGTGAAAGTGGTGCGTCTATGGTAATATTTGATTTTAACGGCTTATCGTTTGATCAGAGTCGAAAAATGGTCTACGAAATTCGCCAAGGGGTTTTTAATTACAGCCTTAAAAAGAACAACCGAGTACCGTATTCAATGACTTTAGTACTTGATCTTGAAGGATCGTGCATTACAACTGGAAGCATATTCCATACAACAGTGATAAATATTGATATAAAATAATAATTTTTAAATAACGGTTATGATTTCTAAGAAAAATTATTCAAGTAGCTTGGTTTAATTATTCTAATGAACAACATAATGTATGATAATAAATTATACAAAGTGTGAAGTCATAAAAAATGTTATTTCTAAAACGATTTATTACTATCACGTTTCTAGTAATTTTTATAGAATACTTAATTTTACTTGATAGACCACACAACGTTTGATAGAATTACCGACGAACTCTCATGTTTACGTCACTAACGATGTCGAGTACAAATTTAAATGTACGGAGGATCGTATTTATGTGAACAGCGATATAATTCTTCGGCTAAAACCTAACGATCGGATCTACTTGGACTACGGAAAAATCGAACTGGCCGTAATAAGAGTTGGTAAGCACTTAAACGCCATGTTATTTTTTTATTATAACAACGAACGAGGAATACTGTCGGAGCGATGTCTACGGCCTACAGGGCAATGGCGTTAGAAAAAGAAACATTATTTTTTTTCTTCTGAGCAGATGAGGATGAGGTATATTGCGTGATAAAGCGAGGAGAATTTTTGGGTTCCAAAAAAGTAGTGCACGTGCCGGGAATTCCGGTTGGCTCGTCGGCACTCACCAAACTAGACGAGGAGAAAATTCGCACAGGGATCCAGCTCAAAGTGGACGTAATATTGGTGCCCGGTGTCAGGAACTCAGTGTTTTTCGACAGCGTCCGCAAGTTTGTTGGTAAGTCGAGCATGAAATCTCTGAGACCAGCAAACGGTCTTTGTTCTTCTATTTCTTCTCGCCCGTGCCTAGTCTTGAAATAATTACAATAGTCTCCATTCAAGTATTTCGCCGGTTTAATTTAGATTTGTTTTTTTTTTCTTATTTTTCACTCGCAATCCGTTTGTCCATATTCCACTCTAATCTGTTGAAGTTTTTCCAGAGCTCTCGTGGAACAATTTTCCCTTTATTAGGTAGTTCCATATGTATTTTTTTTTAAGGTACAGAGCGAGGCAGGGATATTAGCCTGTATGCGAAAATTGATAACACTGTTGGACTGGAGAACATGGATGATATCATACCTGGCGTGGACGGCGTGTTCCTGAACCGACCAAACTTGTCCATGGAGGTCGGTCACGACAAGATATTCCTCGCCCAGAAGATCGTCTTGTCCAAATGCAACTTAGTGAGTTTTCAGGACTTTGACTGTGCTTTTTCGGTACCTGGAATAACCTAGAAATATTATTTATTTTTATTTTTGAGAAGTCAAACATAAATAATTTACAGTAGAAAAATAAAACGGATTTTTTTATTAATTTCGATTAAAATATATTTCAAACAATAGCGTTATAATACATAGATAATATATTGGGTGCTCAAAATATAATACAGTGATTGATTTCCCTAACTGTTATACCACACTACAGGCTGGAAAACCGACAATCACGTTTGGGGAATATCTTAGTTCCATGGAAGTAAGCATGGTACCTACGAACGCTGAAGTAAATGACCTCATAAATACCGTAATGGATGGAACAGATTGCATTTATCTAGATGTAACAATGCGCAGTGAAAATAAATTGCATTGCATTCAATACGCGGCTACGCTGTGTCGACAGGGCGAAGCCGCCATATGGGAACAGCAGTTGTTCACCGAACTCAACAAAAAGGTACAGTAACAAACTTCATGGTATCATTAGTTAATAGTTATCTTATAGGTTTGTACACCAACAATTTCACCGTAGAAATATTTAATTTGTTGTATGTTTTTTAAGTACATTTTTGATTACCCGTCATAAAACAATTTAGAAAAATCATCGAAAAACTAATCTTTAATAGAATACTAGATTATAATATTATATAGAATAATATTAATAATAATTATGTACGTACATGATTTAATTTAATTATATAAAAGCAAATGCAACTCTATAACGCTGTATTTCCAATTTATAAACGTGTTATGTCGCAAACAAACTATATGAACAATTGGTTTTTATTAAGTATGATAAAATTAGGATTTACGATCTATATACCTGACCGACACAATGATAGATTGACGTATAACATATAATAATAATAAATTATATTATGTGTTTTTAGTCCAAACCAAAAATCGATCCCGCCCAAGCTATAAGCATCGGATGCGTAGAGGTATCGTTAAAATGTCACGCGGCCGCGATTATTGTCATCACCACATCCGGGCTTTCGGCTCGGTACATTGCCAGGTATCGGCCCAGATGTCCAGTGTTGGCGATCGTCAGGCACGGAAAGTCCGCGAGAAAGTTATCAGTATGGCGTAATATCATAGCATTGCAGTACATCGGTAAATAACGATAACAATAGTCGGTAATAATGACAACATGGTGACATGGTGTTTATATATTATGCGTTAAGTCCGTTTTGAAAGACGCGAGTATCATGACAGTTTTAAATAGTCGATATTTTTGCAGATTTTTTTCTTTCCTAGATAGTTTAATTTGACGATTTTCAATAGATTATTTAGTAAATGGTTCAATTAACCATGTGGTCATAAGTGCAAATAGTGGGGGGCTGGGGGACTCAGTCGCACTATAACCTGCAATAGCCCCCCCAAATAAATTACTCAATTGTTTCCTAAAATATTGATAAACTTTTTAAAACTCAACTTTAATATTTAAATTATTGAACTTTTACTTAAAGTTCATAATATTGCCTATGAGCTATGATAAATATGGTAAATATCATTAGCTGTGGGTCTGTATTTGTTTTTAAGGTAATTATATATGTCGGTACATTGGTTATTGGTACGATTATTATAAATAATTGTACATTATATGCACTAAACTATAATAATATGCTGTCTGTATATATTATTATCGTGAAAAATTAAAATAGAAAATTAAGTAAATAAATATTTGTTTTATATTTTTAAGTGAATGTATGGGTGCAACGCTCGAATGTATGTAGTGTTTTTTTTTTATAATTATTAAAACAAATTTATCATTTTAAGTTTAAACAAAAATTTTCTTAAGGGGGCTGCAGCACACGTATTTTTCGTAGGTTTTAGACTAATAAGCGGTGGTAAATTACACAACTTTGGAATGTCCGATTTAAATTTTTGATACATGTTTGAATTCATTGATAAAATATCTGGCTTCTTAGGAAGTCGATTTTCAATTGTCAATTTAAAATAACCAATTTTTTTTTTAGAAATCTCGTTAAATAATTGCATTACATTTGTATTTATTTTGGGCACATCTGATTTTAAATAAAAAAAAGTGATTCCTAAGAAGCATAATCTATAAGTTTATAAATTCAACAGTTTTTTTCGAAATTACAATCGAACTTCGGGATGTATGATTAATTTACTACCGCTTTTAGTAGTTTTATAGTCATGCAAACAAGAATATATTTCATTTTTCGCGATGTATTGACATGTGCGTGCGCGTGTGAGAGTTGCTTCCCTACCTGTTGCCCGACTCGACGTGCAGCAATTCTCGGAAACGACAATGGATTATGCACACTAATGTTAATTTACTACTCCCACATAGATACAGTGTTAATTTATATGTCACATGAATTGCCTAAACAGTACTCCTTAAAATATGCTACGTTGCAGTCCCCTTAATCAAGAAATTAATTCATATTTTTTATAATTCGGTTATTAAAATATTAACTAGGTACGATTGGTATGGTATTATGAATTACGATACTATACAATAAGATATATCTCTAAGTGACTATATCTAAAATATTTTCGAACGAATCTATTCATTATGTGTACATTATACGGCGTTATGTATAAATTATGTTACAGATCCAATAGAAAACGTTTCTAAAGACATCGAAAACCGTACGAGGTTTGCAATGGATTTTGGGAGAAGAAAAGGTATATTGCATCAAGGAGATTTGGTTTTGCATATGAAGTGCTCTGAACAAAGCGTGGGTTTTGCTAATACCATGAGTGTGTTCTACGTTAGTGCTGGAGACCTCGTTAGCGCATAACCACTATGTACAACTTTAATTAGAATAAAAATATATAAACAGATTTTGAGATCATATTATTTGATTTTAAAAATGATTTATATTGGAATATACATATATTGCTTGTTAAATTTAACTATTATATTATTATAATATATTCATGATATGCATATTTAATGTTGTATTGGCTTTTGTACATTCTTAACTCTTAAGTATTAGGTATATGAGTGTGATAACCACAGTCAATTGTTTCATTAACCCTACAAATTATATTAATAAATAAGCGGGAAAAGTAGGTAACCGCTCTGTTGTATAGGATTTGAGTTTACCCCGTCATTAAATAAGTAACTAAAATGGATGTGTTAAATTTTAAATCAATGATTATAAACATTATAATTGTATTTTTAATTAGGTACAAAATAATTTGCAAAATGTTGGTGATTTTGAGGAAATTCGTAAATATTTAAACTTCATACACTATCGAAAATGTAGAATGGTCTATAAATAGCTAAAAAAAAATTCAAAATTATACCATTCATAAACAATTTTAATTCTAATCGGAAAATTTTACCGAAGTATCAAATAGATCTACTTTCCTGCCAGAAACGATATTGAAATTAAAAATTCAAGCATTATTACTGCTCCAAAAGGTGATGAGGGAAACACAAAAAAAAATATATAGTATACAAATAAAAAAAAGCACAAATAATAGTAAAATCAATACATACATCGCTCCCCTCAGAATCTAAAAATATGATTATGTATACTTATTAGTGTTTTAATTTTATGGCAATCTGAAAATACGTTCAAATTCTTACTTAAGAACATTTTTTAATATGAATGCCTATCAAATTTTCTTGGAATTAAGATTATGTCAGGGCACTATTTATTTTCTCTCACTGACCCATGCGCAACATAGACAAAACGCATTTGCGCAGAATCGTTTTTTCTATATTTTTAAGTAATCTTACCCACTACAAAAAAGAAAGGAAATAATATTGTTAGGGGAATCACATATCGATTTGTCTAAATATAATTTCGAGACAATTTAAACATCATTTAAATTTACAATATTTTTTTGTTTTGTTTATTTTTAAAGTCAAATAACAATAAAATTTGTATTTATTATTATTATTATTTTATTTTTGTAACCAATATGTCATTCTCTCTAAAATATTATTCTCTATCTTTTAGTAAGGGGTGATTTTACTCTACGATTACTTAAAAACATAGAAAAAATGATTCTACATAAATTAATTTTCTCTATATTGCGAGTGGACCAGAGAGGGACGACAACAAAATAAATAGTGCACTGACATCCACTTAACAATTTAGCTATTCTTTTAACCACGAAATATAATTATATTTTTATCCCTGATGTACATATAATAATTTATAAATGATCCCTCCCACATATTTCATTGAGTTTTATTTTTTAAATACCTAATTAAATGTATTATTATTACCCCATATCGTGTATTCTTGCAGTCGACTATTCTTATTTTCTAAAAACATAAGACACATCAAATATTGTATTTTATGTACCTTCCAAAAATTATTTACCTTCAGTATTTTTATAGACACTCAGTAAACTGTCGAACTCAGACTTTATTGGATCGTATATTTTTAAAATACGAATACCTATTAAATGATATATATTTTTTTTTTTTAATTGATCGTTATATATAGCTTCGGTGACATATTTATACATTATTACATTAGATGTAATCATATATAATATATATATACTTTTTTTTGTAACAATATTTGATTGAAATAATATAGGAGGACTTTTTGACTTATAAGTTATAACTATTTAATTCTTAAATATATTTCTCCATTTAGTAAATAGCATTTGTCAACGTATTTTTAGTGCTTATTTTACAATATCTTAACGTCATATTATTATGCTTTTTACACCTACCAATAATATAATACATAATAATGAGTAATTTGCTAGACATAAAATGTACAATAATGTACACGAGGACTACGTATATTAACTAATGATAATACATTGAATAAGATTTACCTGTCCTCTTAGTTTCGGTCCTCATTTAATGCAATTATGTGTAAAAAAAAATACAACTTTTTAATGAATTTTTTAGACCCTCTATAGGTCTTTATGCAGTTGACAGTTAATCATTTCACGAGGGCGTCGTCTGTTATACGAAACTGCATACAATTTGAATTGAATTCAATTAAAAGGTTCGTTTTATTTAATCAGTGCACGTTTGTACTAAAAGAACAATTGGAAAGTTTTACAATCCATTTTATGTGTTCCTTGCAGCAACGTGTCAGATTATTGGTTTCTTGATTGTATGCGTCACAATATTATATAGTAAATTTAACGACTTTAAATCTTCTTAGAACCAATTCAATCAAAGTTTTCCATGTTATTGATTTATTTATACTCCGAAAAATAATCATAATAAAGAAAATTAAGCGTTCAAAAAACGTGATCAAAGTTTATAGTTTTATTATGACTTAGGTATGAGTTTTTCTTTTTTGTGGTATTAAGTTGAGGAATTTTGTTTTTAATATAATGCACATTTTGTAATTAATTAATTTTGAATAATATTTCTCTAATATTTTATCACTGTTATGATTAAAGGAAATTTTGGCTGTTCTGCCTTCACCAGTCGGAAAAATAATCCTCAAACACACGTTGGTAACCGTCGAGAATTATTATACACATATATCTTAGACATTCTTTCTGAATGTGGCCGTCGCTTTTAGAGAGACTATTATGAAAATCGAAATTATCTTCGCATAATAGTACAGCATATTATAATAAAGGTATCTTCCAGATTCTAGAAATAACCAAAAAAAAATTTAAAAAATGAAACTATACAATAAAGTGTTATGAAGTTTATATATTAATTATAATAAGACGTGGATCATGGGTGGATAAAATGTCTAAGGGCGCAAAGGCCCCCCCCCCCCCATTGAATGTGTTGACCTTAGAATTTTATCAAGATTAATATAAAAATAAAAAGGGTAAATGAAAGACATATATTATTGTATTTGTATTTTTTGTATTTTTTTGTGAGACTTAGCCTCTCCCCCCCCCAAGATTATAGATATATTTTTCTTTATTATCTACTAGGGGCGCAACGCAACTGGTTCTCGAAACGTTCATTTTATAGAATAAAAAAATATGGTGTTTTCATTTAAAATCTCTGGGTGTGACGTCTTCTTAATATTATTATCTATTCTATGGTTCGGTCCTGTTTCATGTGTGGCCGTGAGAGCGCGCATGTGATAGTCCAAAGTTTCTTATCAGTATCCATTCCATTTTCATAAAACGGTATGATCAGTCATGTTAGTTGCACCACAACAATGAACTTTTCCTTACAAAGTTATATAGGTATAGTAATATATTAATTCAAAACTATAATTAGTATTTGGATGTATCATACCGCCGTCGACGATAAACGATAGTGATAATTAATAATTATTGATAAAAATTGTCTTGGTAAATAGGTAGTAGGTACTAACTACTGATTATTAGGTACCTAGTAATAATATTTTCAAATGGTTAAATAATTGTAAAGTATAAACTATAAAGTATAATAGCCGATAAGCAGAAGCTTTTTACATATATTATATTTTGTTATTGACTTAAGCTAATTACAGTGATACCGACTACAGATGTATCTTTTCGATCTTCGTCGACAATAAACTGTCTAATGGAGAAAAAAAACATTTAATCGACAAAAACTGATACCAAATTGTCTGTGTGTGTTTTTATTTAACAAGAATAATTATTATAAGTAGAAACAAATTAAGAATTAAAAGAATAAAAAATAAGTGTTGAATAAAATAGTATTCAATAGTAAAAAAAAGTATTTAAAATACCATTCAAATAGGTACTTCAAAATAAAAAATATTTAAATAAGTATTCAATATTGAAAAAAGTATTTGAATACTTTTACTCAAATACTTTACAACACTGCCTACTAAGTATATTTCATGATATTTTTTTCTTATTGCTGTTAAAGTAATTTATTTTACTATTAGTATTACGATTTACGATTTACTTTAGATACATAGGTATTAGATTCTAAGTACAGTCATACAACATTCCTACATGGTACATTCAAAACAAACTAAACAAAACAATACAAATTAAATACATTTAACGATATACCTAATACAAATAAAACATATTAGTTATAATACTATTGTTATAGGTATAGAATATATTAAATTAATAATTTTGAAATTAATTTTAGCTTAAATATAGCATAATTTAAAAACGTTTATATATTTTAAACTAATATTATAAAGAGGAAAGATTTGATTGTTTGTATTGAATAGGCTCCGAAACTACTGGATAGATTATAAAAATTGTTTTACCAATAGAAGCCGACATTATCATTGATGAATATAGGCTAATTTAAAAAGTGAATTGATCACCCAGGCTAGGTGCTCAAACTGGAATTTAGAGATTTACGATAGAAATTTGTGTTTAAAAATAGTTGCCATGGATTTTAAAGCTATTATAATAATAAATAATAATTATTGGTTGTTGTTTATTGAAAATGGTGGCTATTGCCTATTGATAATAGGAGAAATAGTTAGTATAATATGTCCGTAATGCCTACGACTGTGATGTACGACCGTTATCGGCATCATGGCGGCGTGTGTATAAACAATACATTACATTACTGTTCAGTTTTTTTTCTCATAATAAAAATGTAAAGGGTATTTGACTTGCAATTCTTTTCACGGGCAACGTGGGTACGGCTATATATATATGTATATATGTCTAGGGCATTAAAAGTTACGTTTTACGACAAATGTATTATTTAATGTATCATTGTTTGGGGTGGCTGAATTGCACTTACTGTTGCGAGTTACATCCAAAAAGATTTAAACAATCACAAATTTTTAAGGGCAACGAAGTGCACGGGATCAGCTAGTTTTAAATAAAATAGAAGCCATGATATTATTTTATCTCTTATATTATAAAACGAGGTTAGTCCCCAGTTTTGTCCACGGGGATAGACGACTTTTGTGTCGTTTTTCCGGCCCGGAAAATCGCAACATTCAGATTCTGCGGCGGGCAATAACCGCGTTATCACTTCTTTTCTTATCATTTTCAAAATTTTCGAAATTTACACTTTTTACACGATTTCGACCGTTTTCTAGCCTCTTTCGCTCATATTCATATTTGATTCGCGTAGCTCGCGATCTCTCGAAGCCGCCGGTGTGCGGTTTATATCCGTTCGCCGTCCGTAGCCGTCGCAATGTCGATCGCAAAATACGCTCCCGGCCGAACTTTTTTGCCGATTTCTTTCGTTTTCTCCGACAGTTTCGTCTTTTCGCACGTCGTTCGTGCCCGAATCGTGTAGTTGACGTCTTTCTAAAGCCGTATATATACGCTTTTCTTACGAAATCGGTCGGTTCGCTTCGCAATCGCGTTTAGAAATTACGACCGACCGTACGCGTATATAATATACATGTATGTACGTGTATAATTTAATTTTTGCCTATTGATTTAATTATTATTAACGGAAATGCTTTTCACTCGCTCCGTTAAATATATATATGGGAGATGCGCGTATTACAAGCGAATTATATTCGATTACATCGATGTACATCGAATATATCGGCTTACGTCGCTCCGTAGACGCACGGCTTAAGAGTTGATGTTTCGACCGTAATTCACATCTCAAATTGTGTCCGAGTAGGTTAGGCGTTAGGTAGAAGTTACGTAGGTCCCGGGTTCAAATCCGTCGTACGCCGTCCAGGCATTAAAACCGTCAATGCCCTATGGTTTACACGGCCGCCCAAATCCCGATTTTTTTTGCATTTTTTTTCACGTTATTTTTCATATAAATTAAATAATAATATAATAATACAGGAACATATCGTACATTATTATTATTTAAAGTCATTATCATTTTATATCACACAATAAATAGGTACATATTATATTTGTTTTATTAGGAATTATTAAAATTGCATATTTTTTAAAATTTCCATGATTGTTGTTATATAAATATAGTTTGTATTTTATTTCGGTTTGCCTTGAAAGTTAATCTTGATTTTGACTTGAGAGTTGAGATGACTGACTTGCTAGACACTCCAACACGGTTTTTGACTTTACACTTTTTACATAAGAAAAGGCACCGGACATGCGAAGGCACATACCACTCTATGTGATATACCTACTATATATAGGTGATATACGGATTGCTCATTTTAGTTTCGTCTTAAACGGTGATGATTGACTTGATAGACACTTTAACAAATAACATGCAGGTTTTTGCAATTTTTTTTAAATTAATATATATACACTATAGGTACATGTTTATATGTATTGGTTAATATAATAGTATGTATCTAACTATCTACCTATATGTTAATATTTTTTAGGAATTATAATTGCACATTTCTCAAAATGTTCATTGTTATATTATATCACACAACAAATACATATCATATTTGTTTGTATGTATATAGTTTGAATTTTTCGTAAATTATTTCGTAAGTTGTGTGATAGGGTTTTCACTTATAGCCGCTTGATGTCGGGTCTGCAATCCACCGCAGGTGGATTGCCTACCTGATTTGCTGTAGCACATATAGTCCGCGATCCGACGAAGTCGGTTAGCCTACCTAAGTGGCTAACTTGAAAGTTAATAGATTTTGACTTGAGATGACTGACTTGCTAGAAACTCCAACACGGTTTTCGACTTTACACTTTTTACATAAGATAAAGCACCGGTCATGCTACGGCACATACCACTCTATGTGCAGGTATACTCTATATAGGTGATCCTGGAGATCGTATCCAGCCTATCCATTTACAACGTTTGTGACGGATTGCTAGACACTCAAACTTTTAACATTCCCGCCAAAGCGTCTAGCCTTATCTCCAATCCATATCACTAATCCTTATCGTCGCCTCAGAATAAAAAGGTTCTAAATCAATTTTTTTGAAAAATGGTTTTTTTGCATATAATCATTTATAATTTTTTGTTGTATAATTCAATCTTGAAATCGGATCGATCCGTTGATTATTCAATGAGATACAGAGAATGAAAAGGTTCTAACTCATAAAAACGTGAATGATAAGCGCGAAACCGAGAAATATCAGTTACAACCTTTTCATTCTAAACAATAATTAAGAATGAAATAGTTCCAGGGGCGGACTGGCTCCTTTAGAGCGGCCCGGGAATTTTTTTTCAAGCGGCCCATCGCCCATAAACCATTGTCTAAGGTCTTTTTTTGTAACATCGATGGCGTTGCCTGCCGGAACTACTTAAGCATTATATTGACATATTGTCTAAGGCCTAATCTAATACACTATTTCAGCACTTACGTTTGAAATACCAGACATTTTCTCAGTTGAATATTTAAATTATAATTAATACTAACAGAAGATAAATAAAACATTTTAGAAATTTGATGGACATCAATACCCTATTACCCTATTTGCTATCAATAGGTATATTTCTTTTATATTATTAATCGGTAATCGTCAACCAGTACAGAAGTATATTTTCCTTCTGTGGCGTACAAACACTAAAAAGCTACATAGGTACCATAATTCTTTTTACTTTTTATAGTGTTAAATAAAACCATATTGAATATTTACTATTTATAATGTTTAGTTATCCATAATTTTAAATAAAACACTTAAGAGTAAAAAATATTTGAAATTTTCTATATAAACTTTAAAGTTTTTCTCTTTTTATTACTGAAGAACCTCAATATATAATATAACTCAATAGTAATTTATCATGTAAATAAAATTATATTTTATATTATAGTTATAATATAAAATATATAAATTATAATTGAATAACATAAATAACAAAAGGTAAAGTTAAATTATTATTTGTTAATAATAATCTAAAAATATTACGTTTGGATGCAGAGCCTTGGTTTTTATCGGCATTTTTATTCAAATACTATAGAAAAATATAAAATATGTGGTCTTAGGGAACCGTAACAATATGAATTAAGAATAATTCAACTTAAAAACGACAAAACAACAACACACGGTGGGATTCAAAATTCAAATAGCTAATAGGGGATAGCCGGATAGGCCTCTAAAACTAATAATTCTATTATATTTTAAACCATTTAACCAATTTTTAATAATAATTGAATATAGATTAAAATGTATAGGCCTCATAACAATAACTTTACTTTCTTTACAATAAATTATAATAATATATTATTTAAAAATTGATTTGACTTACCTTTAAAAAGCTGAGGTTATGATCATAAACATAGGCGTGCGCAGCCTCCGGTTTCAGGGGCAGCAAAAGATTAATTCGGCCCATTTTTCAAATTCACCATTAAAACCAGCCCATAGTTTTACTTTTTTTACTATTGGATATCAAAATTAAAATTGTATTGGTTATTTGTTTTTTTTGAATAAAAGGTTGTATAGTAAGGTACTAAGCCACTATAGGTGTACTTTTCTACAAGCCTATATAAAATATTCATATATAGTTTATCAAAACAAAAAAAAATTTTTGTGCAAATATAATTTTACCGAGGCCCACTATTTAATATTTGCCGGCCCCGGTGGCCCCAAAGAAAGTCCAGGGGCAGCATATGCTGCCTCTGCTGCCCCCGTGCGCACGCCTATGATCGTAAACATTGCTTCGAAAGTAATCCTTCCACTTGACAATACAAAATACAAATGAACTAATAACTAATAAGTAATATTTATATTTTATATAATATCACAGACGACAGTGTTGTTAGTCCCGGACGAAAACAGTATATTTTTAAATTATATAACAACTAACAACAATAATACATCGAATTAATAATATATCGTTATCGTATATTATAAACAACATGGGTACGGCGCGCGGCGGCCGGTAGGCGGCAGCGTAATTTCTATTTATATAAATACCTTATGTTTCGTATGTTTCTTAGAAAAGCAAAATTATATTAAGGTATGAACGTATTATTTATGTTATATTCTATAGATTTAAAATTTACCAAAAACTGATAAACTCTTATTATAATCTAAAAATTGTAATAAGTTACTTGTACAACCAAATTGTCCGGCCCCATAATTCGATTATTCGACCGGCCCATCGGGAAATTTCCCGATCTCCCGATCTGCCAGTCCGCCCCTGAATAGTTCTAAACGGTCTTAAATGTAATATCTCAGAATGAAAAGGTATCGTTATAATACGGTTATACCACTGGTACAATATAAATTATTATTGTGCCATAATAAAATATTATTCCAGCATTCCAGCATAAATTTACCGTCTATTTTTGTTTTGTTGAGGTGATAAGGTAGTTAATACCTACATGCCACATGTATATAGTACCTACTTTAGTATTATAAGAAATGGTACATTTAAATTTGAATTACGTTTTTGACATTTTTCATTATTGTGAATTATGATTTATGCCGTTTAATTTATATTGTTGCGTTTTCAATATACCCCCCTTCCCTACACTAATTGCGCCAATGGACCATACAATCGTAACTTATTACTTAAAGTAGGCACATACACAACAAAAAAAATTCCGGGGGTGGGGGGACCCCCCGCCCACTACATATACGGGTATGTTATAATATAATAATACTTAACTTAAAAACTAAAAATATTGCATAATAAAAAAATGTATAATTTATAACATAGTTTACACTAGAAGTTGGTATCACTGCATAGAAAAAATGATTCAAATCAGAATGAAAAAGTTCTAACTATAAATAAATAATTTTTATTTTCAGAATGAAAAAGTTCTACACGTAAAACCTTTTAATTCTAAAACTAATATTTTGGTTTTTTATGATTAACTCAGTCAATAATTGAGGAAAGACAAATTGCAGATAAAGTTGTGTTCTTTGGAACTTTCTTGATATTGCATACAATTTTCACGATTGAGTAATTATGGTGAAAAAAGTTATTCAATGTCCTACTTAAAAACGTTCCCCTGAACAATTACATAAATTGCGTTAGAACCTTTTCATTCTGAGACGACGTTATCACAAATCCTAAACTTTCGTCTTACAAGTTACAACCTTTGCGACTTTTATAATTCATTGTCTCCAAAATCGGTACCCACTCTCAGCGATTCCAACGGACCCCGAGTTATACTTAGAGCTAGTGAATAATAAATTAATGATTAACCGAAAGCGAGTATTTTAAATACACTGCACTTTCCGACTTCTGTCAGTGCCCGTCGCCCGTGCATAAACGAATAATAATGATATATTGATAGTGTGGTATCACCCGTATTGGATAATACGCGGTAAACCAACTTTATACCTTACCCTCGTACGCTCTAGGCTAATGACTGTCTCTAGAATAAATTCAGATTAGCACTGTTAACCTTTGAGGTACGATGGTAGCGTTTTGTCAGTTCTTCGTTCGTTTCCTAAATTGGAATGACTATTAGGACGCCACAACCAGAGCACTGTTCAGTTTGTAATAAACCTCATTGACTATAGGTGTGTGGGTCTGAGCACTGTTCCAATATTAAAGGTAAGAACGAAGAAGACTTTGAAATAAAACTCAACTCGGGTTTTTAGGTCGGAAACACTTTTATTATATTAAAACAAACATAAATGAAACACTTAGCAAATTCGGATTGCCTAGCCCGTACTACGATCGACGTTTCACACGTACGACCACAGTACCTACGTCCTCGCCGATTCACTCAGCGACAACGGGACTCCCCCGTGCCTGCGCGTGCGGCGGTGTTATATAGTAATCTTATCGCTGTCTCAGCACATATGCTTCACTGACCTATGTCAATAGTTTACAATTTAAAATGTTCCCACCTCTATTACATAATATATGAAATAATATTTTGACGACTGTCTACAATATACGACAGTCCCCATTGTTTTTTGAAAAAAATGCCCTCATTTTTAATGATGTTTCTACATACAAATGTCTTATTACTACATTAAATACTAATCTACTTTTACACTATATTACTGTCTCGGCTTATTCGCGTCGTTGACTATAAAATTATGCTTAAATGTTAATTTTAATTCTATTATTTTAATAATTTATTTTTTAACGCGTTGTTAGGGGAGAGAGGAGAAGAGAAGAAAAAAAAATATATATATTAATAAATAAATAAATAAATAAATAAATATATGTTACACACATAATGAAAATATTAATTTAAACATTTATACAACTGAAAGCATCACAAGTGCAACCCGAATACATAAAAATAAAATAAAAATAAAATCTAATGACAATATTACTATTGCACCAAAATCGAAGTCAAAATTAAAAATATATATCACAAGCAATGATATACTAACACAGTATAAAATAAATCCTACAGACCGCTTAGGCAGCGAAAAACATTTAATGCTAGAAACCCAGATAGTAGACTATTCTAACGAAGTAATCTTATACAATTATTCCAACGTATATAGTAATATTCCAAAAGGAATGACAATAGCCACAATTCACGAATTAAACATACAAAATAATTAACACTAATTACAACAAATTAAATTTAAAACAGACAAATCGATATTTCAACCGCCGTAATTATTTTATACTGTATAAAATTAACTCGAAATATGAATACAAAACAAATCTCTACCTGTGGCAATATTATGTGAGGATCTAGA
Organism: Macrosiphum euphorbiae; assembly: GCA_949089665.1. Lineage (NCBI taxonomy): Eukaryota > Metazoa > Arthropoda > Insecta > Hemiptera > Aphididae > Macrosiphum > Macrosiphum euphorbiae. The sequence goes on from CARXXK010001595.1 coordinate 238,958, forward strand.
AACAATTAGAAACATATAATTCATAAATACATATTAATGATTAATAATTTTTTTTATAATATAAATATAAATTGAGTTGTATTTTATACTGTATTATAATGTATGAAATTTTTACTCAGAATATAGATACAAAAATTTATGTGAATACATATGAGGTTATAATAATTTATTGATTGGCTCTTTGTGGAAAATGTTTTCTTAGAGATTTTTCTCAGTTTGAAGTATAATATTTTTATTTCGACAAATAGCAGTAAATGATTGTTGTTCTTCTACGGCATTTTATTCTTCGATTCTGTGGTAGTTAATTCTTCTTCTCTTTTTGTATTTCATAAGGTAAGTATTTATTATCTTGCTTGTTTTAGTTTTTCTTCTTATAATCTGTATATATATATTTTTTTTTATTTATATATTATATTCTCATATATTATTTTTTCAAACTTCAGTTTTGACTGCAGTATCTTCCTCGTGTCTTCGTATGAAAAGGTATTTGCTTATTGTTTTTATAATTATTGGTTTAATGCTTATTGTCTACTTTGAAAATATTATATTCGCACTTTGTCTCAGAAGATTGTTGCGGCTTGTTGTCTGTTGACTCGTGAATTTTGTTTATGCTGAAAATACATTCTATTTTTTTGTTTTTTATTTATATATATTTTTACACCTTTTTTTTTTTTATAGAATTAATTTAACCTATATGTGACATATACTTAATTTACTTATTATTTTTCCTTTTTCGGAATTAAAAATACTGGTGCCGCGTAATTACTTCGGCTTGGTTCGATAATGTCGGCTTTTATCATTTTATTGATTAATTTCTTCAATTTTTCTCTTTGAATTGGGGGTGTTCTGTATGGTGGCTGGAATATGGGTTTGTCGGATTTTAAGTTTATTTCGCAGGGCTCCACATTTGCACACCCTATGTTTAATGGGTCGGATGTAAATAAATGTTTAAACCTTTTTATCAATTTACATGCTTTTACGCGTTGATCAATATTTAGCTCCTTGGAAATGTTTATTATTGTGCCTTGATCGTCTTTTATTTCAGTTTCATTATTTTGATTTTTACACATAATGCTTCCCGTAGCAAAAATATTTATGTTATGATTTCTATTGTGTTCGTACCATATTTCGTCCATATTTATAGAATTGTTTTCGATTTTTATGTTTTTATTTTTAAAATTGATTATTATGTTGTATTTAATATTGAAATCGTTTCCTAATAGTAGTTTACAACTTAGTCCTTCAATGACGTATACTTTGATTTTATATTTGAGTGTGTTGATTGTAATTGTTATTTCTGTTGTTCCTCTTTGTATTAGTTCATTATTATCTGCGCCTGTTATTTTTATTTGTTCTTTGGGTTTAATTTCTTGTTTATTTTTTACTAGGGAATAATCTATACATGATAGATTCGAGCCTGTGTCTATTATTGCATTTTGTTCGTTACCGTCTAGTTTTATTTTTATGGATAGCACTCTTTGTTTCCGGTCTGTGTCTGAATCTACGCTTGTATTTTGATTTTTGATTTTAATTTCGTCTTTGTGTTGAATTAGCTGATTTTTGGTTTCTATGGCTTTCTCGTCTTCTTGTATGGGCCGATTCCGATATTCTCTTATGTAGTTTCCGCATATTTCACAAAACATAACGTTTCCCCCCTCACTCCAATACTCTTCTTTATCATCGTGGTCGTCTAATACATCCTTGGTTGTAGACAAATATTCGCAGTCTTGGCAAAATTGTGAGTACCATATTGTTGATTTGTCAGTTTTAAAATTGTTGCCGGTTTTATTTTTTTCTATTGTGTTTTGTTGTGATAATTTTAAGCGATCGAAACATTCGTATAAGAAATGGTCTACATTTTTTTCTACAGTATTAAAGTCGGGAAAAACTGTGTTTATTATTATGTTATTAAATTGAAGTGGTTTATATATTTTTGTGATAATTCCTGGTGTCCAATTATAATCTTTTTCGAATATCCCTATACTTTTCCTATTTGATTTCCAGTATATTATGGCATTTGTATGTTCGGAATCTTCGTGTATTAAATATAAATTTAAATTAAATTGGTCACAGATAAATGCTAGATCGTCATTTTTAAAATAGTAGCCAGATTTGCAATTAGGAATGCCGAGCATATTTAATAGTTCTACCGTCTTTCAGTATATACCATGTTGTTTCAAGCATATTCGCAGTGCGTGGGCACCACAATCACCGTCTCCGGGTACGTCTTTCGTTTTTATGAATGAGCCAGCTATTAGTGCGATTTCGTTCTTTAAACTATCACTGATCGTGTTATTAAAATTTTTACCTATCGTAATATTATTAGTTTGGGAATCATTGTTTTTATAATATTTATTTTCATTGTCGTTGCTCGGCAGTAGGCATATTAAAATTTTTATTTGCGTGTTTTGAAAAATAAACTTGATCATGGTAGAAATAACGTTCCAATCCTTTTTGTCTTGTCCAGTGCAAATTTTGGGTAATGCTAAGGTAGTAATATTCTTTTCTATACAAAATTGCCTAGTATTAGTTAATGTGTTAAAAATGTTAGTGTATGCTGGTTTATCGTAATATTTATTTTTTGTTATGAGGTATAAAATCCATTGACTTCCGTTTTTCAAATAAGCAATTTCGGTGGTTTTCTTTTCTTGGTCTATTAATTTGTGTACGTTGTTAAATTTATTTCTGAATTGTAACGCGATCCCCTTCGACATGGTAAGGCATTGACTTGTGCAATGGCCGATTGCGATATCATTTGGTAATGAAAAAATATTTACCGTCTGTTCACTGTAATCGCATAGGAAATCGGTTCTATCGTTATTGCTGAGTAGGAATTTTTGGAATTCATTTAGTGGGTTCAAACTACTTATTGTTACGATGTTTTCTATAGATTTTTCGTCATCGTCGTTTATTTCATTAGTTATTAATTTGTTTGAATTTGTTGATTTGTACCAATTTTCTACAAAATGTATATAATTATTTTTCTCAATCTGCTTCTCTTTGTTAAATTTTGAGGTATCGATTTTGGTATTAGCATTATATTTTGTTCCCCGAGTTAGATATTCCGATTTTTCTCTTAGCTCGGGTGCTATTCGTTTTTTGAAAAATTGCAATCGTTAGCATAGTGTCCTTTACCATTGCATTTGTAGCATGTTATTTTTCCTCTTCCATTAAATCCATCCGGCGTCGTGGATCTTGAATATCTTTCTCTGCTGTTTTCCCTACTGTGCTGTTTCCTACTTATGTCATTTTCACGATTTCTGTTCTTATAACTATCTCTATTTCTGGATCTGTCGTAGGAGTTTTCCCTATTTCTTGAATCAGACCTATCTCTATTATTGCTCATTTCTCTACTGTTATTTCTATATTTATTGTTATTGTATCTATCTCTACTACTTTCTCTGAGCTTATAGTTGTCGTACCTATCGGGATAAGGACTTTTTTCTCTATAATTGTTCCTGCCTTCGTGATCTGTTCTTTCTGGATATGGACTTTTGTCTCGCTTGCGTGATCTATTTTCAAAATTGACTGTCTTGTCGTATTTTTTAAAATTATGCATTTCTGTACATAGTTGTTCGATTTTGGTACACAGTTGGTCGATTTTGTTTTTATGATAACTATCTATTCCTTCTAATTTTGTATTTAATCGTTTTATTTCTTGATTGCTGTCTTTAGTTTCATTATTTAGTTGCATTACTTGTTTATTTAAGATTTCCGTGTATTCGCTGAGTCCTGAACTTCTTGAATTAATTCTAAATTGCATAAGTTCATATTTTTCTTTCAATTTTTTCAAAGTACTATTATCATGCAGTGAGATGGCATGTAATATAGGTTCCCTAATACCTTTTAGTATGTACACGCAAATATCTTCCTCTTTCATATCTTTTTGTACTTGGCTACACAGGTATTCTATTTCCGTAACAAAACTAGAAATTGACTCTAAGTCGTTCTGTTTCCTATTTTTTAATTTGTTTTTTAATATTATTGAGTATCCTATGGGTTGAAATTCGTTTATGAACTCGCTTTTTAGATTTTCCCATGACCAGTTTTCTCTTTTGTTTTCCAAATTTTGTAGAAATTTGTTAGCAGTTTCTTTCAAAAATATTGATAGAAACTTAATTTTTTCGTCGTCGTTCCAATTGTTGATCTGTGCTGCCTTTTCGTATTGTCTGATGAAAGTTTTTATGTCGCCTTGTCCGGAAAAACTATCCGGTTTTACTATCATTTTTTCCATTTTGTTTTTGGGATTTTTATTTTCCAATATATTTAATTTTTCGTGGTTATTTAATATTGAATAAACATTTTGAAAAATTATTGAGAAAAAAAAATCCTATTTAAATTTAAACTAAACTAATCTACAATCCTAATATTAATACGTTAGTATATCACTTATTTTAATATATTTTTGCGGTTATAATTATATCTAAAAAAAAATTTTGAAAGGTAAAAGAGGGAAATAGAGAGAAAAAAAAAATTGAACTAAAAAAAAAAATATCCTATTTAAATAGTTTCTTTAAAAAAACCTAATCTACTTGTTTAAAACTTAAATTACAATTTTGCGGTTATTTAAAATCGAAAAAAAAAATTTTGAAAAATTATTGAACTAAAATTCTATTTAAATTGTTTTAAGAAAAATCTCATCTATAATCCTAATATAAGTATTAAGTATATTACAAAACGTTGCTCACCTTGGCGTATACTTGTAGACGCACGGTTGCAAAAATTGTACCACGTGGCACAAAACTGCTGTCTTGTCGGTCAGACGAAAATCGAACGCGTATGTGTTACTCACTCGGTATACACACGCACAAAAATTGCGTTCTGGGATTTACACTGCACCCAAAACACAAAAGGTATATTTTACTTTAACGGAAAAAATCACTAAACTCGCTCCGGGTTTTACTATCCGAAACGTGCACAATTGTTGTACTTCACTTGTACCAAAAAAAAATGGTGTGTCAAGGGAATCTCTCCCAGACTACACGTAAAAACTGTTGTACTTCTCGTACGTAAACACTTTCAAAAAAATTAAACTTGCCAAGGTTGAGGTACCAGGGCACAAAAAATCAAAAAATGTCTCCGACCGTGGGTAAGTAACCCCGTTGGGCGCCACTCTGTGGTATCACCCGTATTGGATAATACGCGGTAAACCAACTTTATACCTTACCCTCATACGCTCTAGGCTAATGACTGTCTCTAGAATAAATTCAGATTAGCACTGTTAACCTTTGAGGTACGATGGTAGCGTTTTGTCAGTTCTTCGTTCGTTTCCTAAATTGGAATGACTATTAGGACGCCACAACCAGAGCACTGTTCAGTTTGTAATAAACCTCATTGACTATAGGTGTGTGGGTCTGAGCACTGTTCCAATATTAAAGGTAAGAACGAAGAAGACTTTGAAATAAAACTCAACTCGGGTTTTTAGGTCGGAAACACTTTTATTATATTAAAACAAACATAAATGAAACACTTAGCAAATTCGGATTGCCTAGCCCGTACTACGATCGACGTTTCACACGTACGACCACAGTACCTACGTCCTCGCCGATTCACTCAGCGACAACGGGACTCCCCCGTGCCTGCGCGTGCGGCGGTGTTATATAGTAATCTTATCGCTGTCTCAGCACATATGCTTCACTGACCTATGTCAATAGTTTACAATTTAAAATGTTCCCACCTCTATTACATATATGAAATAATATTTTGACGACTGTCTACAATATACGACAATAGGTATATGAATAAAGATACGTGGGGATTTTCGGCGTTCTTCACTGTAAATTATTATTGGTAATCGTTCCGTACTTGCGTTGTGACTTGTGAGTGCGCGGCGCGCGCTTGTATTTTGAGTTGCGACTCATTATCGCAGTGGATGGGGGGGACACCAATTTATCCCAAGAGAACACTACCACAAAACAACGGTCTTAAAAGCATTGGACTCCTAAGTCCTAAATTGTATCATATCCGTAATCTGAATAATCTGATAGAATGTTGGCAACGTGTATCCCTCTTTGTTACGAAATTATATAAACAATGACGACGGTTTTAATTTATTCAAAGTTTACAAACAAAGTTCAAATGTTCAATACAACGGTAATACTGTATATATAGGAATATTGTTTATTTTGTCATGAACGGTATTGCTTCAACGCCACGGTCGTTACATTCGTTACACACACAAGTTACACGTTTACAACAGTCAACAGTAGAATTCTATGATTACAACTACAGTCGTAATAGTCGTTACTCACTACCTACTCAGTCACTGTCTCGTCAGAGTCGTCAACACCAATTTATAGTGGACTCTGCAGACTGCAGTTTAGTCGGAGTTTACAGTTTTACACTTTGAAATATTTTCGCGTACCTACGCATTGCTGAAGAGAGATCATCTGGATCTTAGTCTTTTATCTGATCAAGAAATAGAATATTATTGTAGGCAAAGTCACGGTGTAAAGACACCAACAATACTCGCGTGTATTTATTTTACACACCCACGTCCCACGCAAGGAAAGTGTACAAAGTGTATAATGTGTATACGCGTTTTCGGTTAGTGTTTTTATTATTTTTATTCATTTCATTTCTGTTTGCAATTATTTTCATCAATATAATATTGTTGTGAGTTTGTCTTATTGTTTTAATAATATTGTTATTATTTTTGTAGACCACGACATATCGTTGAACCAATATCGCACGGCTACTCGCGGTTGTCACTCACCAGTCGCCGAATACGCACGTCGTCGAACCGCCAGTCGCCACGTTGAGAATCGCTGCCGCCATATACCGTGCACCACCCACACACGAGAGAAGTAAGTAAGTAATTTTAATTAAATTATTGCAAGTCAAAATGCGGGTGCACGTGCCGTATATTATTTTATAGTTTTAAGAGGCTATAAATATTTAACTGATTTTTTATTCTGGCCTTATAGATTTAAGTTCTTTGAAATAATTATCTGTTTACTCGTTTAAGATCATATGATATTATTTTATGTTTAATATTGATTTTTGTAATTTTCAATAGGTAATTGTTTCGTCGAATCCTGTTTTTTTGTCAACAGTAACTATTTCCTGAATCATGTCAAACATCGTTAAATGTTCTCCAGGTAAGTAGTTTTCTGAAAATTTTTCACAAATTATATGAAAACTATTTTTTTTAACTACTTAGGTAGGTGTCTAAAGTAGATACTTGTACTGTGTCTACTGAGTCCACTAGTTCTTTATTTCTCGAGTATTTAAATTTGCAATACAAAAATATTTGAATATATTATATAGGTAGTAGGTAGGTACCATTATATTTTCTATTGTACACATGTGTATAATTTGATTTTAAATTTAATTCATAACTTATTCAGAGTATCGTATTATGCGATAACTATATGTATACAATTTAAATATTATTATTGGTATTTATGTTATCTAAGAATTACTTTTAAATATAAATTGTAGATGATTTTCAACATAATGAAGTCGCAATAGTATGTGATAATGGTTCTCATTCACTGAAAGCTGGTTTTTCCAATGACAATTTTCTACGATCAATAATTCCAACTATCGTACTTTTTCAGTTTTTGAAGCATCTATGAAGAACATGTTGCAATTTTGGTAATTGTCTAGTACTTTTCTCAGATGTTCTTGGTATATTTTTGGGTTCGTATTTTCTTTTTTATTTTGAAGTTTATTTATAATATTATGTATTATGTACAGTTCGCTAGATTATACGATTGTCGATTATTATAAGTAAAGACCGGATTTATATGTATTTACATATCGTAACTGGATCTATGCAGTCTTATGAGAGTAAAAAATGTGGACGATTCGTTCAATTCTGGATGCGTAGAAAAAAGTTTTTTTTGCATGTTTGAGAATATTTCATGTGTTAGAGAATATTCAACCCATTTAGCATGTTTTGGAATATTTCGTAAATTGTGAGAAAAAATTTGTATTTATTTTTAATTTTAATATTAAGGTACTCAGAAAAAAATGTTTTGAACATTTATAATTTATTTATTTTTTTATCATTTTGATAAAAAGAAAACATGCAGTGCTATCAAGGTTTATGTATGTATATCTACTGATAAGATCAACGTATACGTTTATCAAATATTGAAACAAATATTGAAATTTAACCATAGGATAACTCAGTTAAATTAAAAGTTAATACACACTTTTCGTTAACTTATTATTAAGTTAAAAAAAATTACATTTAATTATACAACTCTAGCGTACTTAATTTTTTTCCAACCCAAAACTAAATTATAGGCTATAGTGTGTAACGTCACAGAATTTTAGGCCTTACTTAATATTAGTATATTGTTCCCCTGAGCATATTATTTTTCATTATTATTATTACTTATGATTACATTATGATATTATTATATTTATCGCGCGCCAATGCATAAATGACCACAATGTTACATAACACCTGACCCCGGCCCCCACAACCCGCAGTGTCCGCCCGCCAACAGGCCGCTGCCGTTGCCGGTCGTCACCGCCGGTCGCAGCTGTCGCGTCCGTCGATACGCACCGACAAAGCAGTCTGTTTTCCCAATTATTATTGTAAACGTCCCTATAATGCGACACTGACCTTCCCCACCACGTCAACATCAACGGCCACGACCAACGGCAAGACAACATCGGCCGTCTTTTACATTTTCCGAGATCGCTGAACGAACCAGACGTTTTGGTACCGTGACGCATCCCGAACTTTTCAACAACGACCACAACCGCGTGTCGACCACCATCACTCCGCGTGTGATTATTATTATTGTTTTTAATCGACGGGAACCAACCGCCATGATGGGCTAAGTGCCTAAGTACCGCTCACGGGCCCGATGGTGGGCAAAGCTGCTGAACCTGTCAACCTCCGTGTCGCCGTCACCATCCGAGGCGGTTTGATCGACGACAAGATGGGCCATGCCGGCCGCGTGTGTGCCGGTGGTATTAACCAGCCCATCCAGTTCCTCGGTCAACAACACATCTCAAGCTCAACGTCGTCAGAGTAATACCTACAAAATTTTCCCCCCTTCTTTTTTTATTTTTTGTCACTTAAAAGCACGATACTTGTGAAATGTGCGTTGCAGAACGTCCAGGTGTGGTTGCCATTGGGGCCTAGCGGGTAACCTCCTACGCGTTCACATACAGCTGGCGTAAAAAACCAGCTGTCCCTGTGCGCGTTTAAGTAGGGGGCCCCGGACCACACTTACAGACGTTCGACCTTTCATTTCCCCCCCAAATCATTGAAACTGCCCCGGTAACCCTGTGGAGACCACCACGAGTAATGTGATGTGTCGATCCCCGTGGGCCGAGCGTTGTTTTTTTTTTGTTTCCCATGTGCCCTTTTATATTTTATACCTACTTGCCATGTGCCATGCTATATATTTTATTTTTGTTAAACTGAAAAATGTCAAAACCTTATTTGAATTATCTACAATCAAAAAACCTGTAAAATACATCCACGTGATTACCCTAATATTGCTCTTATTATTTATTTTCATTAACTTATTTATTTTTTTCTCTCTCTCTCCCCACATAAATCCTCGGCATTCAGCTTGCCGTTGCGTGTATCAAAGCCTGTGAGCTCCACCGACTTGACCCTCGGGTCTCACGCGGTGCGGCTCACAGGTCATGAGGAAAGTGTTCCCCTTTCGTCATGGGTGGTTTTGGTGGCCTTAAAAAGTCACTAACTCTCACAAGTGTTTATACTCTATACAGTATTTACATATAAGTTAGAGTCAAATGATATAAATTTCTAACTTTAAACAATTTACGATACATATATTTTGACATGAAAACGAAGTAGACTGAAGTAGTGAAATATAATTAAATTAACATAACTTACTTCTTAAAATGAAAAATTAACTCGTTAATTTCACGTTAATTAAAAAAGAAATCCAGTAAGTTAACAGTAACTTTTAAACTCATGAATTCCCAGCATTGCATAACAGTATTGATTAATTTTGTTTGTTGAATAATTTAAAATGTTATTATTAACAAAATTTTCTATTCAAGTATATTTTTTAAAAATTATTTTTAGTTTTTTGTGTTACTATTTGCGGTTCTTATTTTGAGAACTCTAAATAATTTGGTCGAATAACTTTGAAATCAATTCTAAAGGACTAAATATTATAAAGGTTTTTGAATAGGTAATTTAAACGTTTAACTTGTTTTAGATTCTGAGTGAAACGATGAATGTATTGATTTAACAATAATGTGTGTTTTTTTTTTTATACTTTTAATTTTTAGATACTGAGCGGAGCGATGAATGTATTGGTTTTTTACAATGATGTGTGTTTTTTTTTATATTTTTTTTTGTGTCTGTCATCACGTTTTGGGACAGTAAAAGTGCTTAGATTTTCTTCAATAGTACCTTTTCTGATAGGAAAGTGAATCTAGTTGGTACTTTGGGGGGTCAAAAGTAAAAATTTCCCAGTAGTTTTCACAAGCCGGGAAAAACAACATAAAAACTAAGGAAAAACGGGAATTTTTATGCAAAATCGGTTTTCCAAAAAAAAGATTTTGGTTTTTGGTATAACTTAAAAAAAATGACAGTAGATACATGAAATTTTCACTGGATGTTAATATTCACATTTTCTTTACACGATAACATTTTCAAAATATTTTGATTTATTTTTAACTGTTTAGGGACAATTTCATTTTCCATTTTTTTTTTAGTTTTTTTTCTAAAAATATCAATAAAATTGTATTTGTTGGTTGCGAAAGCTTGAAAATTTAATAGAAGGCTCCTAATATATTGTTTCAAATACAAATGAAAAATATTAAAAATCCTTAGTCACAATTTTTTTTTTATAAGCATTTAAAGTTCAAAAATTGACCAAATATTGAAAAATCACGAAAATTAGCAAATTATTTTGAGTTAAGAATTCGTAAAAATTGTTTTTTTTAAATCTAAGATGTTAAAATGTAATACAAGATTCCTTATAAGATTATCTACCTTTATCAAAAAAAAAATGTCTATAAGAAAGTCAAATTAAATTTTTATGAACGTTTGAAATTCAAATTTTTACAACATTGGATATTCACTCGATTTCTTATGTAGCGATTTCCTTATTTTGTTCTAATTCAAAAACGAACAACTATAGATACATGAAAATTTCACTGCATGTTTAAATTAGCATTTTCTATACACCATAAAATTTTGAAAATATTTTGACACTTGTTGAGCTGTTTACGGACATTTTCAGTTTTCAATTTTTTAATTTTTTTTTTCTATAAATATCAATTAAGTTTTATCTGTTGAGCCAAAAACTGTAAAAATTTAATACATGGCTCCTGATATATTGTTACAATATCAGTTCAAAAACATTGAAAATACATAGGCACAATTTTTTTTATAAGCATTTAAAGATCGAATTTTGACAAAATGTATCAAAATCTCGAAAATTATCAATCATTGTAATTAATAAATTATAAAATGTTCAGTTTTTATAGCTAAGAATTGCAAATTTAAAACAAAGGTTCTCATAAATAGTTCATACTGTAACCAAAAAATCTAAAAAATATATGAACACAGTTATTTTTTACAGACATTTTAAATTCAAATTTGAACGAAATTACATATTAAAAAACCTAGAATAACTATTTTAGTTATTTTGTTGTGATTGTATAATATTATTCGTGGGTACTTGAAACTTCTAAAGGGTGCTATCATATATCTATGATAGTATCATGGTTTTTGTTGGTGTATAACGCGTTATGAGTACCTAATGGATATTGTGATATGATTAATTTGGAATTTATTATTGGTACCTACCTATTATAGATCAATTTTTGTTTAATATCATAGATATGTATATAATATATTATATATATATAATATTATTATATATGATATGTATATTATATTCGGAGAAGTAAAAAAGGCTTTCTGTGCGTAAGTTGAAGAGATTGGGAGAAAAGATAGAACTTTGGTGTTAATAAAGATGTGAAATCAATCTCAAAGTTCTGTGCCAAAAAGGGCCACGGTTGAAAAAATAGAATTTGGGGCTTAATAAAGAAGTGAAATCAATACCTAAATTATGTGCCTCAACTTGAAAAAATATCTTTTTCAAAAAAATTTCGAGATGTTCAACTGTACAAACATTAAAAAAAAATATTAGCACAGAACGGCGTGAATTACAGTTTGTCAACAAAAATTCGAATCAAACAGATTAACTCGTCGACAATTTACGGCTAATTTTATTAATTCATAATTATTGTACGCCGTTCCGTGCTAATATTTTTTTTTAATGTTTGTACAGTTGAACATCTCGAAATTTTTTTGAATAAGATATTTTTTCAAGTTGAGGCACATAATTTGGGTATTGATTTCACTTCTTTATTAAGCCCATCACATCTTATCTTATCATATTCACATCTTTATTAACACCAAAGTTCTATCTTTTCTCCCAATCTCTTCAACTTACGCACAGAAAGCCTTTTTTACTTCTCCGAAGTAGTTTTTTTGAGGATTTCAATTATTTTTCCGAAGCACGTTTTACTGTGATATACTGAGGTTTATCGTTTATATATTATATTATATTTATGGATTACATTTTTTCTAATTATTATTTTTATTTGTGAATAATAATTCTATAAAAATAGAAATACAATATAAATGTTTATAATTATATAATATATAATTATTAATTATAAATTTATATTAATAACACAATTATTTAATAATAATAATTATTATTATAGTATTAAAATAGTAATAATAGGTACATATTTACGTAGCTGTTGTTTTGTAACAATAAATCGCGTAAAATAACGTATGTAATAATGTAAATGCACGAGACCTCGGTATCGCAACAACACGATACGTAAAAAATATTTTATAATATAATAAAAATAAATAATAATTAATAATAATTCTGCAAACGTAAAACTAGCTAGCTGTAAATAGCTATTGTTGTGGGTGAGGTTCGCGGTACGGTATCGGCCGGCGCTTGGCGGTTGCTACGGCGCGGCGTTGGATGACGTTGCTATGACGGACGAAAGAAAAAGACTCACAAAACTGCAGTTTTTAGCTCTGTCTCTCTCGCACTCTGCATTCAACCAATGCGTGCGAGTGAGAGGTCCGAGCGCCGAAACGAAACTTAATGTATAATAGTCTCGCTATCGGTTGTCAAGGTGCTGTTTCTTATCAGTGTTACTTATGCACAGAAAGGAGTCTCTAGCGAGACTCTTCGATATGTCTTATACCTAGACTTACATACCGTCTCCGCTCAAAATCGTTTTTCTTATACAATGATATTATATCGTTGAATTCAAATTTAATATCATCCATTAATCATTATACAGTGACCCACTTGTAACCCACCTTTTTCGACATGCAGTATTATATTATTATTTTATCTATGTAAAATACAATTTTGATTTTTTTTTAAATATTATTTTGTATCAACTATTTGAGTCAATTTGACTATATTATCGTTCAAGCTTTCTACACAATACATATTATTATTTACAATTCTTGTATGGTTTATATAACCGTCCATGTCATATCCGTCAGAGTTATGCGTTATTTTATGATTTATTCCGCAGTCATTCGTCGCCTTTAGTGCTTGATGGCTTGAATATTTCTTGAAACATTATACTCTGTATAAATCGAAAAACGAGTTTTTTTATTTAAAATATATATTTTAATGATTTTTTAGTCGTTAAATCTGTAAAAATTGATTATACACTAAACAAAACGAAAAAAAAGAAACAAATTTTTTTTTTTGTGTTCACAAAATATGTTTATTATAACAAAAAGGCCGCATATAAAAAAATATGACATAGAAAAAAAAACCGAAATTTAAATGTGTGAACAACTTAACAATTTTGAATTTTGAAATGACTTAAATTCAAAGAAAAAAAAATACGACAGACAGGATAGACACAATAAACAAGGGGGGGGAGGATGCGAGATGGCGATTGGTGCAGAAATGCAGTGTTTGCTGGCCACTGGTCACCTCTGCACGTTCTCCGACCAGTCCCGCGGGTTGACGTGAGTTTGCTCGGACGCTTGACGACCTTGCCCAGCCGGCGAGGCCAGACCGAGACGGCCACGGGAGCGACCACGGTTGACGGCGACGGTCGGTGGCTAGTGCGCGATGTCGTGCGCGTACCGACGGTCGACGGCGTGACGACTCAGGCCGACGGACGGCGAAGACCAAGACGCGGAGCGAGCGAAGTGAGATTCTGTGTTGCGGAATCGGTGGGGAGGAGCGAAGCGGCCGACGTGGGATCGACTCTCGGTAATTTTCGCCCTGGCGTTGTCCCTTCGGCCGCCGCGCGCCGCCAGACCCTGAAACTGTTAAGTTTTTGCGAGTCCGGCGTCGTTGACGTCCCCGTGTTCCTAGCACGCAAATCTCGGTACCACTCACCGCGTGCCGAGGTCTCCGCCGCTGCCGTCGTACCGAGTCGCCATCGCCGCCGTACCGAGTCGGTGTACCGTCGGGGCGGAATCGTTGCCCGGTACCTCTATACTAGCCGCCGTGCCGTCGCCGTCCACCGTCGCCGTCGCTCCGCGTGACCGTGACTGCGGGCGCTCGCCAAGCCGCCAGAGGCTCTCGCGCGTCATCGACGATCGAGCTCGCCACGGCAGCTAACCCGTCGCGCCGCGGGTGCAGGTCGGTGAACGTGCGAGGGTGACTTACCGCCGCGCACCGTCCGTGCTCTTTCCCGCGTCCTCCCCTCCATTCCGTCGCCGTCTTCCTGTCTGTCGTCTTCGCCGGGGGGGGGGGGGGCGAGCTTCGGACGCCTCGTCATCGGCAGAAGCAACACAGTCCGCTGAAAAACCGTCTTAAGCTCTTCCACCTCTTTGGAGACGCATCACAGCAGACTGTGAGTGCTTGGGCCGCCGGTCTAACCAACCGACAAGCTCGCCAAAGTTATTCAACGCCGCTTCTCCCCTGATGGGCTGCTCGATCTTTTCATCCGGCACTTCTGGACCCAAAATGGAACGGTCCTCCCCTTCCAAAACTTTGGAATCTCCGTCTTCCCGTACAATGTCTTTGTCGCCGAGCGGGGCTATCGTTGGGATCGGAGCGAGCTCCGACTCTGCAGCAGACGACAGCGCGTCTCCGCCCGGCACACCATCACCGTGCGAGGAGACGATCTCCTCGCCGTCTTCTGCCGACGCCTCTCCCACTGCACCTCCGAGAGTCGAGCCTCCGGGCTCAGACTCCAGGGTCTGAACTTCACCAGTAATGGTGAACGTTTCAATGGCAGATAGGATTGGCGCGACTAGACCAACGAGACCTTCTTCTGTTTTATCAGCAAGAGCTCCTCCTTCCATCTTGTCGGCAAAAATATCCTCCAGTATTTCCATCAATAACACGTTTACCGCAGCGCGGTCGATGTCGCAGTTGTTAGTTGCCATACTTTATGTTTTGAATAACGAAGATAATTTTTGGGTGTACTTTAGGATTCGATCGAGAATTGGAAATGAGCTAAATACGAATCTTTCAACACATAGACCGATCTCCTAGAAAATCTCCCAGACGACAGTTTGTGTTACTAGCCAGCTAGTATGTTAATCGTTCTCGTCGGCCCACAGCATTAGAATTTCGAGCGCGTTAACAATAATAATATAATAACAATTTTATTAAAAACAATTCCCATTTCCAATTATATAATTAATACAGTAGTAAGTTTGCTCACCTCCTATAAGCAAAAGCTTGGGTTGAAGGTGAGAGGTTCTCAAATTAGACATTAAACTTAAATTCGAATAATAACAATAAAGTACAATACAAGATTTACTTAATACAAAATAGAGAGTTAATTTTTCTAAAGACCACTATTATTATTGATATCCAGCGACACGGTCGTAATTAAAACAAAATAATAATAACCGTGCGACGTTGTGTGATGTATATCGAAGCAATAGTTGCCTATTTAAACTGTGTTAAATGCAGGTAATTTTTTTATAAGACATACTGTTGAGTACAGATTGATAAAACACCACCTGAACTATACGGCTTCAAAGACGGTCGACATAGCGGCCTATGATCGGCGGTGTGTCGTCATCGAACCTTGGAACACGCACATCGTTTGAGCTGTGTCTCGTGCGGTTTTGCGCTTTGCGGAGTAATTTCGGTTTTCTTTTTAACTACAATTCACTTATTCAAAACCTGCACTGTTCCTCGATCACCACCATATCCACATTGGACTACATGATATTCAAGCGCTGGTCAACGGGAAGTTGTCGATTGTGGAGGTTTTGCCATTCATTGCCGCCATCAATTATTCATCAAGGGCGTTGTGAGTCGGCTTTACGCCAACACTTATTGTCAAAATATTTATTATTGAATTCGTTATTATTATTATTTAAAAACCATTGTGTCCAAGCTACTAACATAGTTCGTAAGTAGTGCTGTACAAGTTTTATTATTATTTATTATAATTGAGTATTGAAAATATCAATCCAACTTATATATATTACAAGCATTGAATTTATTGATTAGGGACAGTATCGGGTGAAATTTAAATTCATTTATAATATTTATAATAATTATTTATAATATTATGTATTATATACAGTTCGCTAGATAATACAATTGTCGATTATTATAAGACTTATTAATTTCAAAATAAATATAATATATATATACTATATAGGTATATTATCTATATTATAATATATGACTTACCTAGTTTATTATACATATACAATATGTTACATTATAAGAAAATAATCATTGGTTTATTTATTCAAGTATAAACTGTTATAGCTTTCAATCACCTGAAATCTTGTTTGATCCTCTTTCATTCAACATCGAATCGAAGGTATAGGAGTTATCCACAACTTGATACACAGAGCATGCAGTGCTCTCAATTATAAAGAACAAAAAAATATGTACAACAACATCATATTGGCTGGTGGTAATACGATGTTTCAATTTCTACCTATTCGTTTGGAGAAAATGGTAACTGACTTAGTCACATCTTCTACCAGCCTTCAAATCAAAGCGGACCCCGGACGTAAATTGTCCACATGACTTGGTGGTGCCGTATTAGCTTCGATGCCCAGCTATCAGCAAATTTGGATCAGCAAGGAAATGTACGAAGAAAATGGGCCTGCAGCTATAAACGAAAAAAGCTTTATTTGATTGATGTTAATCTATTATAATTTATGATAATCCTAAACGTCTATCAATTTACTAGCTTTCTAACAGTTATTTAAAAATTAAAAAATCGTTAATATTGATGATTAATAACAATTTTCTTTTTACAAACATTGCCGTTATATTGTTTCCTATTCTGTACTATACAGTATACACTCGTTCATACTAAGTTTAAAATATAATACCCGACTTCTAGTCTACGTACACATAGCGTTGCTATATATACCGACAGCATGTATATTTCTTTAACATATATAGGTACCTGGTTAGTAGTTATAATATCTACTATACAATTTATTGTGTGCATGTATTTATGAACACAATGTAATGATGATTTATAATGCAAAACAATTAAATTTGGGTGGAAATTCAAATTGAGACAAATCAGAAGTTTCAATCGGTACCTATGTTTTTAATATTTTAATATGATCAACATCTGTCGTCTGTGATACAAGGTGAGGCGCGTACATCGTAATTCGTAATCATTACTAATTAAAGGATAAGGTCCAGAGGTTCTCAAAAATATCTCAAATAATGTATTAATTTTGTTTGGCGAAAAACGGAAACCCCTGTTCAATTTGGATATTTTAGGAGTGAATAATAAAAACACAGCGATGGATATCAGTATATCACTAACCAAAAGCAAACAAAATGAGGATGAAAATACAAAAAACAAATTTGTTTTGGAAGATGCTATTAAAGATACTAAAGCCAGAGACAAATAAAGTGGTGGGGGTTAGGTGTTCAAACCCCTCCCGGGTTACACATAAGTGTGTAGAATTATTATTATTGGTTATACTATCGGGAATCCTGACTAGGGAAATACCAAAAATATGTCTATTGATCAAGTGAATAGAAGAACAGAAATAGAAAAATATATGTAAATAATGTATATTAGAAAATATACGACACTATAATATAAAATTATCTACTGAAAATAAAATTATTTTTCGAAATATTTAAAGAGACCGGTATATTTTTGTAATATTAAAATATGTATCCCAAATGGTGGAACAGTTTATGTTATACTGTAGATTTAAAGTCTGCAGTTTCTATTCACCCTGTTTTATTTAGCCATTTTAAATTTAAATTAGTATATAATTTATTGTTAAAAAATAAGTAACAATAAAATTGGTATCGTCAATGACAATCAAAATTAAACTTCCAATTTTTAGGTTTTTTTAAATCTGTAGCTAGATAATATTTTAAGTGGCGAGCGTATACATTTTAAAGAGGTAGTGGGACAGGGGGTCATTGGAAAACAATCTAACTTACGTACAAAAATAAGATGTCATTATAAACATATTTAAAACACCCTAATTTCTAAGTCCTAGTAGCACACTTACGCCTATATGTATGCTCTTATATAATATAATCAATAATCATACAAATGCCCTATGGATAAATAAATAACTCAAAAACAAATTTTGAGCGTCTTTTAAATTTTTTTTATATATCATGGTAAAATAAAGGCTGCTCTTAGTCATATATTGTATAATATATGTAAATAATATACATTGGAAAAAAACTGCTTATTTCAAACTAGAAGTACTGACTTTCCAACTATAAGAGGATGTCAGCGCACCATTTGTTTTTGCTCTCTGGTACACCCTCGACATATCAAATTCAAGTTTAGCAAAACCAAATCTAAGTCATTACCAGGCGCGGACTGGCTGGGGGGCTTCATTTGTTTGGGCGAATTACCTTTTTACCAAAATAAACACAGTACCTACCTAATATGTTTGGGCGAGTTTCTTATAAGGTGTTTGAGCGAGTATGATACAATATAAAATATAAAAAGCTGGTAAGTGGTTGTCGATCTGATGTACAGTAGGTTAGAAGTGGGTGATTGTATAATGGATTGTATTAAACTTGAATTCAATGATATAATATCATTGTATAAGAAAAAAATTCTGAGCGGAGACGGTTTGTCAGTCTGGATATTTTATATTGTTATTATTTATTATATCATGTAAGTTGAATTAATATTATAATATTATTATTTTTTATTCGTTTCTATGGTGATAACTGATAAGCAAAGTGTTAGAAATTAAAATCCTATTTTTAGCGGTTTTTAGTAATTTTTCGGTGGTTTTTCCCGTGGCATTAAATAACTATTGATAAAATCGAAAAATGACCTCTTTAATGTACCATCTTTATCCAATTTTCTAAAATATAAGGTACTATAATATGTTGAAATCAAAGCAGTTCTTCTGGTAGATATTTTGTATACAGGATATATAAAAAAAAAAATAAACACCATTGTAAAACCACTAGCTTCCTCGCTCCACTCAGAATCTAATTTTAAGTTTGTTAAGATTAAGATACAAATAATATATAAGTGCAAAGTAAGGCAAAGTGGGGTAACTGTACTTTTTTTTACATCCTTTTAAACTTCCATAAAAAAAAAAAATCAAATTTTTATAAAAAATGTATTATCAATTAACATAACCTATAGATTGTATGAATAAAATTTGAAAGGAAAAAATTGATTTTTAAGTTAATTACAGGTCTTCAGACATTAGCGTCCTCGCTTTGCCCCATGTTCCGCTACGACTTTCAGTGACGCACTGTTAATAAATAGTTCTTTTTAATTAATCAATGCAGATGTTTGAAACATATCTATAACGACTTATCTACTTTAGTACTAGTTCTAGAAATACCATTAGTTTTATTTATCACTCATAAGTGAATTATGTTGGAAACACTTTAAACACTGAGTGTTCCAATAATGACTATACACCTGTCCTTCAATTACTTAAACTTGACACTCTTGCTTTAACAATAGTTAAATTATTGTTCCAACAATGTATATTAAATGTATAATCTGGAAATGTTGAGAAAGCAAATGCACCATGTTGTATTATAAAATAAAACAAAATAAGTCATAACACAGTCTAAGGGAGGTTCTTACAATGTCCGGTAAAGTGTCGGTTAATACTAACCGTCTGATTACCGGCAGAATTCGGCCGGTTAAGTGTCGGTTAACTTTAACCGGACATTGTAAGAACAGCCCTAAGTAGGTTGTTCACAATTAATTTAATCTACACGAAAAATAATTCATAAAGTTTGAAATAGTTCCACATTGGTGAAATTTGAATATTCATTATCATAGGTAAATGCACATATTTGTGTTTTAATATTTAATTATTATATTCTCACCTATAAAATATATATATTAAGTAAAATAATCTCGACAAAATAAAATAATTCTTCAGTAATGAATAGGTACATAATTTTGAAATCGATATTTTTTAGAATTTGTAATAGGTATTGGTTTACGTATGTAGGTACATTTTAGGCTCATAACACGTTAAACAATTCAAATAGTTCAGCCCATAACTGCAATCGTCTATTCGTCTAAATAGAGAGAGGATCCGCGTTATGAGTTTTAACGACATACAAAAACTACAATGACACATTATTATTAAACAAAATAATAATATGCTGGCTGTATAAAATAGTAAAATATTTGTAATTAAAAATAAATACGGAATTTCCTATATCTGGCCAAATCAGAATATTTATCGGTATCAAATATACATGGATACTAATATACATTCGTCAGACTACTTTGAACCATAGCCGAGTAAAGGCGTCCGAGAAAACCGTTGTCTAAAGAATAACATGTTATACTCACTCTCCAATCAATAAAAAAAACCTCCAAACTCAACCACTATTACTACGGCGAAGAATTTCATGTTTCTGTTTAGACACCAAGAGTAAAAAATCACCCAAGTTGTATGCAATAAATAATAGTTTTAACCGGTGGTTATTATTAACACTGTAAAAAAAATGAATATTTTCTTTAGACAACTGTATGAAATCCTTCGGCATAGTAATAGTGGTCGTAACGAAGGGTTAGTGAGTATTTTTTATTTACTAGAGAGGGACTATAACAGTTATAGTATAAAGAGAAAACAGTTGTCTAAAGAAAATCTTCATTTTTTTTACATTGTTAACAATAAACGCCAGTTAAAATTATTTTAATTGTTTCCGACTTTTGACTGTTGCCGTCTAAACGCAAACATGAAAATCTTCGCCATATGGAATTATAATTTTTTGGGTTGTATTAACATACAATGCATGATCGTATTGTAGAATATGTACCTTTTACTAGAGAAGTAAGAAAACTTGTGTAAATATAATTAAGAATTAATTTATAACAATAAAAAAAAATTTATTATTTCATAATTTGTGTTTTTTACTTGAAATAATTATTTCGGGCTTACAATAAGGTTTGGTAAAATATTTTTGTGTGAGGGGAAAATAAGTGGACAACAGTGTGTTGACAATCAGTTCGGTAAATCGGAGTGCTCTAAGCGCACATTCCCCCTTGAAAAATGTTTGTTACCGTGGAAAAGCTGACTGTGAATATACAAATATTTACTACTAGCCTCCTCGACTTCGTATTAGGAGCCAAATTATCAGTCTGAGCCGACACATATGGTACTTGAGGGTTATTCTAGATAGTCGCCTTCAAGGCAGCCAAATCCGTGACAGAACTGGCAAGGCTGATGCCAAACATATATGCTTGCAATTATGATATATAATATTGTATTTTGTAATAATTACTAACAAAATAATATGATTACAAATTACAATAAAATTATAAATATTATAATTATAGTAATTAGTGGAATTCAATGTAATAATTTTTTTTTTTTTAATAGATATATTATTATGTATTATGTTTTGTAATAATAATTACTGCTGTTCTACCTTAGACAGCCATCAATTTTTTATTTTTTTTTATTCAGCTTAAGCCCGGCTATAATGGTCATTAGCTGTTTTTTTTGTTTGTAAAGGGGAGGAACGGTTGGAACAGTTTGATGAAACGCGTTTGGATGTGTGGCAAGGATTTGTAGTTAAAAATCCCGGGTGGTCACCCATCCGGGAGCTAGCAACACCGGCCGATACGTACACTCAGAGCATTTCCTCTAAACATTGGCTGTGTCCCTATACGTTGCTTGCTATTTTGTGGTATTTTAATTATTGTTATATAAGTTATGAGCGTTTAAATTATTACAAATTATTTTTTTATTATATATATAATATTCTCGTGTCACAATGTTTGTCCGGAATAAACCTCGAAACTACTGATCGCTTGATGACATTTTTTACACTATGTGTAATGTGGTCCAACTTAAAATATAGGTTAATTTAAAAAGGGAGAGGACCAACCCCGGGAGGTGATCAAACGGAAATTTTGGGATTTCCGATGGAAATTTTTGTTTATAAATGGTTACCATAGGTTTTTAAGCTATTACAATATAATAAAAATAATAATAATAAACTGTTTGCTTTACTTTTTAAATATAAATTGTAATATAATATCGAACTATAAAAATGTGAAATGAAAATCTCTGTACTACTTATCTCTGGAACTACTTATCAGATCTTCTTGATTTTTTTTCAAACGAAAGAGTATTTCATGGATAAGGTTTATATGAAAAAAAAAATATTAGGAAAATCCACCAGTGTATAATATATTGGTTGTTATTGGTTAATCGGGCATGATTGTTGATTTGTATTATTATCTTTTGGCAATATACATATATATATATATATATATAATAAATACAAGAAGATCTGATAAGTAGTTCCAGAGTTTAGTCTGTATATTCCATGTATTTAGATAGTTATATATATATAAATTAATGTCTGCGGGTAGTTTAGACATCCGGAAAGAAGATAGGTTAATTTACGAAGGGTTAAATTTGTTTTTTTTTTTCATCGGATTTTAGTACGGTTAGGTTAGGATAGGATTTTGTATAAATTGATTATATCAATCCACCTTAGGCGAAATTAAGTAAAAACGATTAACTTGGTATAACTTTGATACTTTAGAGTTAAATCATACACTTACGTACAAACAGCACGGAGTCCACGATCTATCACAGGTAGATTGCATACCTGATAATGTACTGGATATTCTATCAGAATTTTTATTCGGGGTAACGGAAAAGTTAAGATACCGAATATTAAATAACAAATTAAACAAACTTTGAGTCATATAGAATTGATAAATGTATCAATTCTATATGACTCAACGAATCAGTTAGTAAATTGTATACAAATTAAAATATTGAAAAAACCAAAGTATGGACCTGTGTAGGTTACAGGTAATGTTCTTAGCTTGTAGTTTGACAATAGGTGAATTCACTCTAAGATTTAAAGTAAAGACCCAGCTGGGATGGTTCTTCTATAGGTACATACATTATCTATGTTGCGCGTGGGCCAGAGAAAACAAAATCAACTTAGTGTATTATAATCAAGGTCTATAAAATGTATAATATTATATTATTAATTACATATTATTAAACCATGCATTTAACAGACAAAAAATTATTTTCATTTAAGAACGATTTAATTCGGACAAAGTGGTGGCAAATTTAAATTAATATTTACCATTCAAAATTCTGATCTTACAGTAACCAAATTAATTTGTCACGAAAATTAAACGTTAAGTCCTTGAGTACCAACGTTAATTAATGATTTAAACATTTTTTTTTTTTTTAAAACCAGAATATTTTTAAAAATAATATTCTAATATTTTTCTTTCAATGACCACAATAAATGATGTAAGTAGGTATATTAGCTTGTAATTTTGGATGAAGATCCGATTGAGTATATATTTATTGAAACCAACCTATTTGGTACCTACTTAACGATAGTATACAAATTACAGCAAAAATAAAAATTATAATTCACTTGATATTTTATTTGTATGATATTTTTTATTAACAATTTATGATTGAACATTCTGCTTATTACTCGTAAGTATAATATGTAATAACTTTTTCACCACCTTTGTATTTTGTACGATTAAATCGTAGTGGAAAAGGGTTATTACGTTTTGTACGTATGCGATGTTTTTCATTCTCCATTTTCTCTTTCTTAGTAAATTCTTGAAACTCCACCGTAAAGGTATCATCTTGAGTTGGATTTTCCATTTTAATTTCGTCCATAAAAATGTTATAAATCATATTATAATCATGCTTTTGCCCCCATCCAATATACATATAGTCAGTTTGGCTGTTAACAGTTTTATTTTATACGGTTAGAATTTTCTCTTATCAAATATTATAATTTATAATATTAAAAGTTACAATTATTATTAGTAAAAACTTATAGTAAAAACATAACAACAACTTTACTGTAGTTTATCTAACATTCAAACATGCTTTAGAACATTATTTAAACACTAACCACATTTAATGCTTAAAATCCAAATCAATAGTTAAATAGGTTTGCATTGGATCATCGCGATTATCGTTAGTATTTTAGTACCTACTTATGCAATTGAAAAATTTGGTTTTCATGAACAAAAATAAATACCTCAATATTTCTTAGGGCCTAATATATTAGTTACTAGGGCCTAGTCATGGTTATCTACTATTAGATAACCGTGGTCCTAGTTAGTCTAACTATATTGCAATTTGTTTCCTAAATGTAACAAAATAGATGTAAATTTATACTATTTTGTATTACTTACTATTACCTCGTATTATTAGTTATATATCTCAAGTACATACGCACAAATATTGGTTTGGCTTAGGGCTCATACCCCCATAAATAAGCTGTATCGTAGCAGCTAGATCAGTCACCCCCTCCTAAACAAAGATATACCCACCAATTTAATAGTTATTTAAAATATAAATATATTTAAATACACCAAATAAATTGTCTACCTAGTCACCGCCTAACTGTACCTCTTCACCATCAACCGTCAACCGGGACTGCAGCCGCCGTCACGGTTTTTATATCTATACCTTTATGTAAATATTTATTTATATTCAATTATTGTAGCGTTTGTTAATTATTCCCCTTTGCTGGCCAGCACCTTTTGTGCCACTTATACAATATTTACTTCTACTTTTTCTTGTTTAATAGTAGGCCGCCAACCGGCATTGACCTATAGCTTATCGAGTTTGATTTATTGCGTAGCCTTTACCTTACCAAAAAGTACAGTCCACTCCATCCTGCGATGAAAAACACCAACTCTCTTATTACCGCCAGTTCGATTTTTCGGTAACCCAAGTAGATCCGATCGTTAGTTTATAGCCAAAGAATTATATCGCTGTTCACATAAATACGATCCTCCGTACATTTAAATTTGTACTCGACATCGTTGGTGACATGAGAGTTCGTCGGTAATTCTATCAAACGTTGTGTGGTCTATCAAGTAAAATTAAGTGTTCTATACAAATTACTAGAAACGTGATAATAATAAATCGTTTTAGAAATAACATTTTTTATGACTTCACACTTTGTATAATTTATTATCATACATTATGTTGTTCATTAGAATAATTAAGCCACGCTACTTGAATAATTTTTCTTAGAAATCATAACCGTTATTTAAAAATTATTATTTTATATTAATATTTACACTGTTGTATGGAATATGCTTCCAGTTGTAATGCACGATCCTTCAAGATCAAGTACTAATGTCATTGAATACGGTACTCGGTTGTTCTATTTAAGACTGTAATTAAAAACCCCTTGGCGAAGTTCGTAGACCACTTTTCGACTCTGTTCAAACGATAAGCCGTTAAAATCAAATATTACCATAGATGCACCACTTTCACAAAATTCTTCTATTAAACTTCTAGTCACGTTATGTTCTGAAACAATAATAATATCAAAAGAAATATTTATGGACAGAGAATCTTAACTATTTTGTGTATACATAATATGTAAAAATATACGTACGGATGCCACAAGCTATCGTGGTTAATGTGTTTGGTGATGGACTTGATTCAATTTTTAAATTACTCATATGGTCAAGATAGTTATCCTCAAAAGAAGCTTTCATTGTCATGACAAGGTTCCTTTACATATATATTTGTTTTCAATAACGCATAATATTATTTATTAAATCCAATATTGTTCTTACCCAGGGGTACACAACACATGGTTCTTCAGTATTAGATACAATTGTAGAGTCCATTTTTCACTGTTTTTCCAAAATTGTTTAAGATACAAAATAAAATTTAAAATAATTAAATCAACAGTGATTGTACTAACCAACCAAAAGTGTTTTTAATAAACGTTTCCTAAGAAATGGATGATGGCATAATAATAATAATAATAATAATAATAATAATAACAATAATAATAATAAAAATAAACAGCACATGTTACTATGTTAAGGTAATAATATTAACAGAGAATAAAACGATATTTTGAAAAAATATTTGTCCATAAAATAAATGTGTATTATTGTATCGTTAGGTATATTAGTTGTTTTAGTATGCAGAATAACATGATTTATTAAAAAAAAATTGATCAATTATTAAATCTTGAAGGTATAAATAAAAAAAACATTATAGACGCTAAGCTAAATGCTCATAGAGAAAATCGTAGAATTGAAAATGATAAGCGCCAAGGATTGCTTGGAACACTAGTGGAAAAATACAACAAACGAATCGATAAAATACACCGGGAAAATGTTAAAGATAATAACAAAAAATTGGAAGCCAAGTATCAAAAAACAGAGCAAACGCAACAAATAATACACAATCACAGAACACTTGAGACCATTAAAAATAGGGAAAAATTACAAATTATTTTAGATAAACACATAAGATCACAAAAATTATTAGCTGAGAGAGAAAAAATAAGACATTCTGAAAAGAAAAAAAGAGATATTGAACGTTATTACAATAAAGTTGATTATCAAAATATTACATTATTAAAAAATCAACAGTTAATCGACAAATGCATAGAAAATAAAACACTTGATGATTTTGAAAATTGTGACCAAGAATTATGCTTTGCAGAATTCGAAGAAGAAATTAATGATGAACCGATGGAAGAAATTACTGAAGAACAGTGTAGCTATTCTGATCAATCGGTAGTAATAAATTATTTCATGTTAACCCGACCAAGTTATATATTTTAATCAAACTTCATATAATACAGTATATCATAAAGTTAAGTAAAATTTTATTTTTATTTTATTTTAGAAATTAGAAAAGATTTATAACCAAACAGATTTGGATAATGTTCGAGTGTATTTAGATAGAATAGCTATGTTAAAAAAAAACTTCAATAATTGCGAAGCAGGCAGAAATTTTCTACAGAAGATCGGGCCCATTTGGGACTCACTTACACAATGTGTTTATAGAAAATCATTAATTTTGGAGGATATGGCTAAAAACTCCGAAAATATAATGCCCGATGGTTTTAGAAACATCTACGAAAAAACAAGTGACAAGAATGTGAATAAACGTTCATTGGGCTTGGATACATATTTTTTAGAAATATTAATAACTGGTTCGTAATCCAAAAAAAAAAAATAATATAAAAAATTATGTATATTTTTACGAAATTTACTTAATATTTAACGTTTATTCTCCCAGCTCAATATTCGACATTTTCAAGCTCTGGTTCTTTAGGATTTACAATTTAAAACATAAACAATAAACATTTTATCAGAAATTTTGTAAAATTAATTAAAATATTCATACATTTTATAAATTCTATAATTATTGAATAATATAACAGAAATCTATTTTATTTTATTTTAAATATTATAAATATTATAATATGTCAGCATATTGCTCTTAAATTTTTGAAAAAAAAAAGTTTTTTAGACAATAATATTTAATTAAATTAAAATTGTATATGATATTATAATAAGTTAGACAACTTAATACTTATAGATTTGGACTATGAACTTAGCGATAACGATGTGTATAATGCAGTAGCTAAAGCTAAAGGCTTTATTGATAAATCAACGACCGCACTTGAAATAATGAATTTAGTTAAGTTTATACTAGAACATGAAATGGATGTTAATGAGAATGTTTCGTATATTGTTAGTGGTATATGCAGAAGAACTGTTTTTGAATATACGAAAAGACGAATGAGTTGTAAGCTAATTACAGAAATTAATTATTTAAACATATTCGTGTAATTAATAATATAATTAATAATTGTATAGACCGGATTCTGGGACGTTCAAAAAATACAATTAACAGGCTACAGTATTTAAACACAAATAATTTGATACCAAAACAGTTTTTAATAACAAAAAACAGTGAACAATACGTAGAACCCATAGTTTTTGACTTTTTAACGAACGACATGAAGTATGGCTATTTAACCATAGGAGAACAGATAATTACAGAACAAAACATGTATCCGAATAAAGCTCAAAAGAGAATGGAAGAATTTTTGAGAAACTTGAATGTTTGCTATACTAAAAACATTTATAATACAAACGTCGAACATTTAATGGATAATATGTTCGAAATGCCAGAAAAATATTGTCTGGAAAATGTAACTGTGCAGATTTCTAATTCTGATTGTTACTAAATTATATTTTTAAATTTTTTGTGTAGCACGCTGATATCCAAGTTGATAGATTGATGGCATTTGTTCACAAACAACTAGCATCTAGTTTGTCGGGAAAATCAAATACACCCTCCTATGATAACACAATAGATGTCAAAGAATTGACCTACACAAAATTTAATAAACTTGCTAGAAAGATGACAAAGATGATGTTCGGAATTGGGGGATCTTATGAAGAACAGATTTATGTTTTGGAAATTATTATGAAAAATATTGTCATCGAGATAGCAAAAAGATCGCCCAAAGTACTGTACAAGTATAGAAATAAAAATAAAGCCGTTGCCAAGGAGAAGGAGATTGACATATCTTTTTTTTTATCGAATTATCGAGACACTAATACTAATATTTGAAAATTATAATAATATATGTATAATGTACTATTATATTAATAATATAACTTTATACTACTGATACAATCTTAAAGAAATGCTACTATCAACTCCCCAAATTATTATTTTTGTGATGCTAACATATTTCAATGCCCTACATGCATAACTAAATACTATTAGATTACATCGCATATTGTATACATATAACGTGGTCATAGTAATAGAAGATATATTAATTAAATATGTAAATGTATGCTTTTTGTTTATTAAATTATTTTAATGTGTATTTACTCTAATAAGTAATAACTATTGTTTAAAAATATAATTTAAAACTAATTTAATTTCCGTATTTGTCTGAGTATGAGTGAACAACAAAAAACTGAGATCAGCACCATAGAAGCACAGAAAAAGATTTCCGAACAGATAGCTAATGATGCTCGTTGCATTGAAATCTGCAAAATGCGTCAGAACGCGGCTAATGTATCGTTGTATAGGCGTATGCATTTAGAGTCAGAGGAAGAAGAGATGTTCACGAATATACAAAAAGTATATGACTTATTAAAAACCAATAAACGTTTTGAATAACGTTTTGTTATTTCAGGCTAAAGAAGCTCAGGCCAGACAAATCGCCGAGTTGGAACAAGAGCAAAAACTAGCTCAAGTGATGGCAGATTTAAAACGCCGTGAAATTGTCGAAATAAAAACCAAGTTGCTTAATATTTTAAATCGTGTTAATTTTAAATTTAAAAACAACTAACTGTTTGGTATAATTTTTCGCAGTCAGTTACTTCAAAACAATTCGCACGAACTTCGTCATGTAGAGAAACAATTGCGAACGTCTTATGCAAACAAAGATTTAATGTGTCAAATTAAAGAAAAAGAAGCTTTAAAAAAAGAAGAGAAAGTCAGAGTATATTATGATGATTTGAGAATGATAGAATCTAGGAATGACGAAAATAAGGAGGAAATAGAACAACAAACCCTAAAAAATGAACTTAATTTAGATTATAAAAAGGCGATCACAGAGCAAATACAGGAAAACATCATCAAAAAACAACGAGAGTTATCACTAAAAAATAACCTTGTAATTTTTGAAGCAACTAGAAACAGTGAAGCACAAAAAAATAATGTTAAAACTAATTGTTCTCAAAAAGAACTGGAATTATTTACAAAAATGAAAAATGATCGAAAGGAAATTGAACGCAAAGAATCCGATAATACAAATAAGTAAGAATCCTAGTACAATTTGAAATATTGTGCATATTATTGTATCGTGTCTTAATATTTATGTATAGGCGTATAGAGGAGTATTTGATGGAAATTGATAAGCGGAATAAACAACAGGAAGAATTTAAAAACCAAAAGAAAGTAGAAAATGACAGAATTTATAATTGCTTAGTTGATAATTTAGCATCATTAACGGTAAGTATAATTCGATTGGCAAATTAAAATTAAAGATGATATACTGTAACTACTGAATAATATATTATTATTTTTATTTCAATATATATAAATATATATATATATTTTTATAGTCTCATACATCGAAAAATATCGAAATGCAAAATAAACTTTTATACGAAGAACAGCGAAGTGCTACTTGGTTGGCAGACAAAAAAGAAAAAGATTCAAAAATTCTGCAACGGGAAGATATGCTGAAGCAAAAAGAAATGCAATTAAACATTAAAAAAGACAAAGAGAAAGCAGAGAAAGAAAAAGATTATGATCTAGTCAAAATAGTAATAGATTAAATTATAAATGATTCATGCTTTTAAAAACCGTATAATATTTAATATGTCACAGTTATTGCAAAACTTCCAAGTCTTTAACGAAGTAGAGGAGAAAAAAAACGCTGAGCGACGGCAAATGATGATCAACTATGGAAAAGAGTTAAAAATGTCGATCGACCAGAAAACAGATCTGAGACAAAGACAGAAAAAGGTTGCGATGAACGAATTTTCGGAGGCTGTTAAATTGGAGAAGCTGAGGTAACTCCATCAATATATTGTTTAATTAAACCATTTAACTATTAACATATAGGTAGTAATAATTTATAGTAAAATATCTTCAATAACAATGTTCAACTAACAATTTAAGAGTTTTCTTAGGTACGAGCAGGGGTTAAAGTGGGGAAAAATTCCAGAGGGGACTAATGTCTCCATATAGTTTTAAGCGTTCCTATATAATTTTATGTATAATGTCTTATGCAAAAATGAAAAAATCCTAATTTGTTAAAGGGAACGCTTTTTAACCACCATCAGAGGTAGGGGGACTGAGTCCTCCTGCGTCCCCCCACCTTAACCCCTGGGTACGAGGACTGTTCAAAAAGTACTGACATTTTATTTTTAATAAGTACAAATTTAAGTTACATATTATTTACGATATCTCCTTCAAAATACTGTCACCGGACGATATGTATAGTGGACCTGGGAATCTTGTAATTTTCCGAATATCCTTGCAACTGTTCCGAAGTTAAGAGTTTTAGTTCTGAAACTGCGCATCATGGTATTAATTGTTGTTCTATAAGCCCAAACTTTAGTCATGGGAAAATAAATATATATCACACCGAGTCGGATCATTAGAATAGGAAAGGTGCAGTACCACAAGTATTTTTTTTATCAACTAAAAATTCACGAATTGACAGCACTGAATGTGCTGACGCATTGTCTTAGTGAAGAAACCAGGTTCCAGGTTCATTCAATTTTTCTAGGAATTTTTTTCAAATCTTTCCTCGCAAAGTATTAATACGTAGGTACTATAACTAACTTATAGAAAACCTGATTGACTGTTTGTCCACGGTGTACAAATTCGTGATGAACAATACCTTCAATTTAAAAAAAAAAAAGATAAACATTGTCTTTACATTCAATCTTATCTTTTTTTTGGCCGATGGGAAAATTTTGTTTTTTACTGAGATGATACATATAATATTAGTATAATATTATTTTCAAATTAAAGCTAAAATAAAAGTATTTATTAGAAGGGAACCAAAAGAAGCAGACCTACAATGACATTTTGAATTATGTGTTTTGAAAATGAATTATAATATTATATTAATATATTTACCTACATCAGCTATACCTAATAATATTAGTATATTACATTGCCCTTCATTTGTAAATTATATTATAAATTAAAGTAATCTGTTCTATATATTTTTCATTCTTTTCATTATGATTTATGTGAATTTATTTGAAAATGAGAAAAATTAAATAAATTTTAATCATTGATAATTATAGTTATTAATGAAAATTGATATTGAATGCTTAAATTATTTTTGTGTTTAAATAAAAGTGTATAAAATATAAATGAAACTCAGGTAGGTACATATACTATTTAATATGTTCAAATGGTTTGATACAAATATTGTACATACTTTCATTATACATATTATGTAGTTTCATTACATTAGTTGGAAAAGTTTTTACTGCGTAAATAACCAAAACAACTTTTCACACACAACTTCTTCAGTTCTTAAAACCATTTGTTATAATTTTTTGTTTATATTTTACGAACAACGCAGAATGGGTGAAATAAAAAAGGAACAAACAACTATTGTTAAAGAACATATGGGAAATCTTGTAGGATTTTTCCCACCGACGGCAAGAGATCAATATAATATGAAATAAAGATATCTAATATTTGGTAATATTATAATTTATAAATATTATAAATACTACCTATTTAATTACAACGAACTATATTATACCTATTATAAAAGGATATTATGATACCTATGCATTCAATATATGATATAATATTATGTAAAATATTATAATATATTATGAAAACAGCATAATTTGTTTTTATTTTTGTTTTTACACGTGTTGTTAGAAAAACAGTTTTAGTACCTGTACAACATTTTAAAGAAATTGTATGTTTTTATTTCTCCTCTAGATCCTTCGGAAGACGTTGAAAACATATCTGTCTGACGGGCGTATAAAACTGTAAGATATCAACCTTTTTTCAGCCCAATTCTATTTTATGAACAAACTCGTGCCGCTTGAACTAGACGTTTTAGACGGACACGTGACTAGTCGATTTTATTATAATATTATATTATATACATTTTGTACAATTTTATATTATATACATTTTATATTTTTATGTGCGGTATCATTGCCGTATCATATTTTTGAAACGCGCCCGCACAGCGTGGCATTATATTATATGACAGCCTGTGTGAAGGCTCGTTTGTGACCCTCCACGTATTATATATAGGTATTTTTTAATATATTATGTACATATGTATAAGTATTACTTTGCCCCATGATCATGTTGTACGTGTATGTGACGAGCCTGCCAGCTATACTACCACTTGTTGCGGCGAAGATAAGATCTCTAATAAGTAATAACCAAAAAAAAGAAAATCGATATCGATTAATGTTCCAAATTGGCAATTATTGACATTAGTATTATATAGAGACCATTTTTTATGGTATGCGGACTTATCGTGATCCACGTGACTGTGTCATCAAGGTTTTATGATGTATTTGGATTTTAAAAATCTGTATACACACTAAGTGCTACATCGCCTACATCATGTGAATATAATATAATAAGTAAGTAATAACTTGTTCGGGCATGGATGCACACTATAGTAGTATAAGAGGAACCTGTGAATAGTATAAACATTTTTTTTACATAAATTAAGTAAATTATAAATAACACGAATACCTCATACCTATTCGTCTTATAGAAGCATATGGATCTATAATTAGTACTGCCTATTTTTCCTAAAGATAAATATGTAAATAATATAAGTTATTTATGTATGCTTACCATATTGACACACCACCCTCCGAACGAATGACTTGTATCGTCAGAACTTTCATCGTACCATTAGTTGTACTGTAAAACACTTAATACCAGACCATAGTACCATGATATGTACCTACATAATATGTCTTAAATCTAGACTGACATACCGTCTCCACAAACAATCGTTTTTCTTGTACAATGATATTATATCATTGAATTCAAATTTAACACCATCCATTAGAACTGATATACAGTGACCCACTTGTAACCTACTGTACAGCATAGCACCTTTTTATATTATGGAACTAGCTGTACCTATATTTACATTTTTTCAAACACTTTTTCATCACAGTGGCTTTTATATTTTAGATTCTGAACAGAGAGACGAATGTACCTATTGATTTTACAATGATGTGGGTTTTTTTTTAATTTTAATTTTTTTTGTCTGTCATCACCTATGTGGCAGTACAATTTTTTCGATTTTCTTCAACAGTATCTTGTTCGATAGGAAAATGAATCTATTTGGTGCATTTTAGAAGTTTATTTTTAAATCATGTCATATTAAAGGTATTATACATTATAATATATATATACGTATATACGAGTATATATTAAATACTTACCAACAAGATTCGCAAAAACTTTCAGGTCAGGATATAAGCAAATTACCACCTTGGATATTGGTGGGTGTTCAGCCAAGGCCAGTAAATCTGTGTCACAGCAATCGACGCACTCAATACCTTCTAAATGTAGATCATCATCACCACCACCCCCGGGTTTGATTTACTGCTTACTATTAGAATATATTCTTTTTGCGTATTCCCGTCATAAAATATTAACGTTTTTCCAACGCGTATCAATAAAACGTCTTTGGACATGAATTTCAATTCACTAACACGTGTTGGTTTCAACCACCTGCAGGAAAAATTAATTTTCTCAATCAAAAAATAAGCTGGTAAATATTATCTTCCGTAATTTTGGTTTTTCTGTTTCGAAAAAAAAAAAAAAAAGAATAAGCTATTTAAAATATAACAACACATACAACATTGGCTTATTTCAAGGATTTCAATCACCAACGTTGAGAAATACCCACATAAAATTATTATTTCCTTTTGTTCAACTAGATTTTTGATCTTTTTTATTTTCATTTTTAGGAGAAAATATACAATCTATATCGTAGGAATAATAAGTATAATATATGGGTTAGGTTAGGTTGACATATAACAATAGAACATGATTTAAATAATTTGAGGAAAGAAGCCACCCAGTGATGACACTTTAATTTGATTTAAATTTTTGATCTTGAAATCAATTACATATTTTTATATTGACGCGTGTAAGACGTTTGTTACACAATATTATATATAAGTTTCAAGGAGACTACAAAAATGTTAACTATAATATGCAATAGAAGCGCCCAATAAGGCAGTAAAAAATAAATCGTGAATGCCTGAACATTTACGAATCGGTGTTGAGTTTCAAAGGGACGACAAAAAATGTAATTGTATGTAATATAATTACTTAAGTACTTAATGAGGTACCTACTGACCACTACCAGATATTATATTAATGTATTTTATGATGCCCAAATATATACAAATAGTTGTAAAGTACAGTACCTACCTATATATTATATAATTATGTATAGGTAGTGACTAGTGTATTATGTATATATTGTAATTGTAGGTAAGTACAATAAATCATGTTTCTCTTAATATTAAATTTAACTCGATTCCAGATTTATACCTTGCGAATACACTTTTACTGGGTACACTAGCACTTTCCTCTGTGATTTTTGGCTGATCCTTTGATTCTTCTTCACTTAATGATTTTATAGTGATATTTTCTTTCGATTCTTCAGTCATCTGTTCGTAAACAATATTTTAATATTATCTCGTATAGTAACGGGTTTTTTTTCTGTACGCTGAACGTATTATCATAATAAAATTATCTATAAAAATGTACCTTGTTCAAGAACTATATTATTATTATATATTATAATATCATATTATTAATATGCAGTGGCGCCGAACTCAATTTAAAATGGGGTGGCAAACTAGTAAAAATTTACCAAACACCCACCCACCCAGAACCGTTAAATTAAGCAGAAATTATTAGGCCATACCTTAACGTTAACTTCAGACATTATAGTCATGTAAAATAATTTAGTTTTTGTCAGTTATTCATAAATACTAGTCTACGGTAGTGAACATTAAGCACAACATACATTTTTAAAAAAAAATATAAATACCCATGAAAATGTTTGTAATTGTTCTCAATTACTTTTTCTAAAAAGTGTTACAAGAACTCTTGTATGGATGTATTAGGTTCTCTGTTAACTTTTAATGTAATTTTGGCTGGAATAGTTTTGTTACCACATGTATCTAATTTTAATTTTAAATTTTTTTTTTTTTTTTTTTTCATCACGTTTTAGGACAGTAAAAGTGCTTGGATTCTTTCTTTTTAAATCTTAGGTTTTAAAATGTAATACAAGATTCCTTATAAGATTATCTACCTTTATCAAAAAAAAATGTCTATAAGAAAGTCAAATTAAATTTTTATGAACGTTTGAAATTCAAATTTTTACAACATTGGATATTCACTCGATTTCTTATGTAGCGATTTCCTTATTTTGTTCTAATTCAAAAACGAACAACTATAGATACATGAAAATTTCACTGAATGTTTAAATTAGCATTTTCTATACACCATAAAATTTTGAAAATATTTTGACACTTGTTGAGCTGTTTACGGACATTTTCAGTTTTCAATTTTTTAATTTTTTTTTTCTATAAATATCAATTAAGTTTTATCTGTTGAGCCAAAAACTGTAAAAATTTAATACATGGCTCCTGATATATTGTTACAATATCAGTTCAAAAACATTGAAAATACATAGGCACAATTTTTTTTATAAGCATTTAAAGATCGAATTTTGACAAAATGTATCAAAATCTCGAAAATTATCAATCATTGTAATTAATAAATTATAAAATGTTCAGTTTTTATAGCTAAGAATTGCAAATTTAAAATTGAATAATTATTTTGGAGTTAAAAATGTATAAAATGTTCAACTTTTATATCTAAGGATTCAAAATTTAAAACAAGATTTCACGTAAGTAGTAAATTCTGTTACCAAAAAATCTAAAAAATTCATAAGCACAGTTAATTTTAATAGTCATTTTAAGTTCAACTTTGGACAAAATTACATAAAAAAAAACCTAGAATAACTATTTTAGTTATTTTGTTGTGATTCGTGGGTACTTGAAAATTTTAAAGTACACTATTATATATCTATGGAGTATAGACTATGATATTATCAGGGTTTGTTGTTGATGTATAACGCATTATAAGTACCTAATGGATATTATGATATGATTGATTTGGAATTTATTATAGGTACCTATTTTAGGTAAATTTTTTTTTAA
The DNA here is from genome assembly GCA_949089665.1 of Macrosiphum euphorbiae. Lineage (NCBI taxonomy): Eukaryota > Metazoa > Arthropoda > Insecta > Hemiptera > Aphididae > Macrosiphum > Macrosiphum euphorbiae. Next base: position 275,954 of record CARXXK010001595.1, read on the forward strand.
TACGATAGATAAGTATATAATATGTCTTATACCTAGACTGACATAATACCGTCTCCGCTCAGAACCGTTTTTCTTATATAACGATATTATATCATTGAATTAAAATTTAATACTATCCATTATACAGTGACCTACTTGTAACCTACTGTACAGCAGAGCACCTTTTTATAATTTTATATCAATATAATAATTATATCATTATTGGTTTTTACAATAAAAAAGTTCGCTAAAATAGCCACTTCACAGTACGAAAAACCACTAACTGATAATGTAAAAATAATAGATAACACAATTTAAACTGTTCACTATACGTCTATAGTGAATACGTCTATATACTACCTATTTCATTAATACAGAGGAATACAGCTACACGGTGTATAGACGTTACAGTCGTCAGTCGTTACACTTTTGATTCCAAGTACTAATTTACTTATCGAACACTCAGTATCTAGCCGTCAAATTTCTTCTGTTAGGTATTTGCCCACCTGCATATCAGGACCCACCACCCACCCAAGTAGTAGGAAAGGCCGGTACTGGTGACCCCCCGCTTCACCACCCCCCCGCCTATACTGCGCCAGTCTGCGCCACCCCGCCACCCTCCCCCCGCCTATACTGCGCCAGTCTGCGCCACCCCCGCCACCCTCCCCCCGCCTATACTGCGCCAGTCTGCGCCACCCCCGCCACCCTCCCCCCGCCTATACTGCGCCAGTCTGCGCCACCCCCGCCACCCTCCCCCCGCCTATACTGCGCCAGTCTGCGCTCCCCCCGCCACCCTCCCCCCGCCTATACTGCGCCAGTCTGCGCCAGGCTGCCCTACCCCCGCCACCCTCCCCCCGCCTATACTGCGCCAGTCTGCGCTCCCCCCGCCACCCTCCCCCCTCCACCCCCGCCCGTCCCGCACCGGAACTACGTAATCCGGCTCCTCCCGCGTCATCGCGGGCCCCCGCGGTATATATATATATATATATATATTGCGCCACTCCGCCAATCCCCCGCCCGTCCCGCACCGGAACTACGTAATCCGGCTCCTCCCGCGTCATCGCGGGCCCCCGCGGTATATATATATATATATTGCGCCACTCCGCCAATCCCCCGCCCGTCCCGCACCGGAACTACGTAATCCGGCTCCTCCCGCGTCATCGCGGGCCCCCGCGGTATATATATATATATATATATATATAGTAAATACTCCGAACATGCTATAGTATATACCTATATATACCTATATATACTATATACCTTCTATGTACATACTATGCACATACCTATATACTATGTACATACTACATACTATATACATACTATGTATATACTATGCACGCACCTATATACTATCTACATTGTACATACTACATACTATATATATATATATATATACTCTAAACATAGCCTAGTATAGCAGTATATTAGTATATATGAAAGAATCACCCCTCCCCATATATTTCACGACATATTCACGCTTACCGTGGTTGATCTATTAACTAAGATAATTATTATTTTTAATTCGCATGCCAAAATATATGATAATCGTGGATCATACCCGGTGCAGCTGTTCGATGTCCACCAAGTGTGTTTCATTATATTGTTTTTCAAAGTTAAATTAAATTTAATAAATAATAATAATAATAATAATGACGGAACGTGACGTTCAACTGCGACTAGACGGAGATATGTCGCTCGCCGAGTTAATCGATACCAGCGATTTCGTCATAGACTTTATCAGTCGCAAGACTATCAGCATCGGACTCGACCCGTCTATGGATTTCAACGTATCTATCAGGATAGTCACGCCGTCGCGGTTCGTATGTATAACAACCGATTTTTTACGGCGCCTTTACTCGTTGATGGGACATATTCTATCGATTATAACCGATCCGCCGGTTAAAAGCCTCGAGAAACTGCTACTCCGGGATGAGACGATTACACTGTGCAAAATTAGTTATCGCGGTAATAATATGCTTGTAATCGAATCCCACCGCCAGAAAGGACGCCGTGTATTATTGAGCAGACGAAATCTATTAAAGCTCCAAGACATGCAGTGGATTATCAACGAGGTTATCGCCCAAAAATCTAACATTATACGTCACATGGTGATGGGACAAACTGATCTTATGGCCGCATATTTATACGCAAATGTACCCGCAGAAAAATCCTCGTCAGTTGAAGAAATTACAGCGATCATATGCAATATCCACAGCGATTTATCGACACTGAATATCGTCCCGAAAAATGAATACTGTTTCGCGAACCAGATCAAATTGTTTGCGCGCAAACAACTCGCCGAGTGTTGGCACAAGAAAATGCGCGAAGACGGTACAGCTGACTATCTGATCGACGCCACCGCGGCCGCCGCAGCCACCGCTGACGTCATCGAATGGGTAATATATTATTATATTATATTATGCTATATTATAAATTAAAATATGTCGTACGTTATTTTTGCAGCCGATCAGACTCGAAGAAATTGACGGGTCAGCGATGTTTTCTTATACAAACTATTGATGTGCTGTTGTCCACACCGAATTCCACACGATTCATTCAACCGCTGGCGCCAGGGATATAGGAAATATAGTCGACTAGACATAATATAATATATATATATATATATATGTATACGTTGTTATATTGTCACACAACGTCGCATTCATATTATTGCACGTTGCTTGTATTATTGTAAAATAAGATTTCTATACCTATAACTATTAACTATATACATACATACATACTCTGTCAAAATCACTGTATAATATATTATTATAATATTATATAGAAAAAACAAAACGCGTTATATTTATTATTATTATTATTTATTCCACAAACATTATTAATACGGATATCAGATATCGTACGATACATATTATATATTATATATTATAATTATTATTATTATTATTATAATTCAATCATAAAATAATAGTAAACATTTTAAGAAAAAACATAAATACAATATATACATATATATAGGTACATGAATTATATTTTTCTCACTTCGCCCGTAAATGGATTATATTGAACAATGCGATCGTGTATGACTAGACAGTAGGCGGACGTATGGGCTGGGAAATTATTAGCAGCCTCTATCTCAATACGTAAATCGATACTTGAAGTCTTGGCGTCATCGTTTTGACGCGAACAATCTATGCAGATAAATGGACCCAACTCTTTATACTGTTCCCGCGTGAGACACGGTTGGGCGTTAAATCGCTCATAATAATGTTTCTGAAAATCGACGTAATTCTGATAGAACATGGTGAACAGATTTTTATCGAAACTTTCGTTGAAATCTTCATAAGGGTATTCCACTGAGTTTATATATGCTTTAACGTTTGTCAGTGAGCACGCATCGTAATCAACGTTATAACCGTCTGACACGGTACCGGGTGCATTCGTGAGAAAAGCTATTATTAAAAACCTAGGCCTCTCCACCTGTGAGCATGTTTTCACCATCCAAGAGTGTTTGCTCGTCTGAGGTAAGTTGGGGTATTCACACAACTCCCAGTTCCTGAACGCGCAATTTAGCATTTTTTTGCTATCAATGATTTTCAACAGTTTCAATCTCTCTCGATCGTCGACTTTAATAACAGGTATTTTCCACGACACTCGCGTCAGCTGTACTTTAACTTTTTTCACCATAGTCTTAAATGACGTGCTAGAAGTTTCCTCCCCCGCAACGGCAGTGAAATGTAACGAACTCAAATCTGACATTGATCTATTCAAAATCAACTGTTGGCTACAATTCACCAGTATTCGCTTGTAGTCCTCACAAAAACCAAAAACATGCTTTAACGGTATACATCCGCTGAACGAACCGTCTTTAACGAAATTAGCATTTTTGCTAGTGATATCCCAAGCAGCGTTTTGCATGATATTTGCGTCGGTAGGTGAATACGAACAATAGCCCTTCATCGCACTGGTTATGCCGGGTTTTTTAACCCGTTGTACTTCGATAGAGTTTATCTCGTATTTCATCTCGTTGAATAAATTCGTTAACCCATTGTGGGCTAAGCTTATTACTGTCTTCATTTCAACGGGCTGCGTTATTTTACCCTCGATATAGATATAACTTTCGCTCGGTAGCGTATGTGCGTCCCGATTTTGAATTGCGATACGGATTTCGTCCCCATTATCCAACGCGCTCGCGGAAAATGGTAGGAAAGAATGTACAAACATTTGTCGAATAGGTGATTCGTTTACATACGCGCCACTCACGTCTAGGAACGATTTGTCCATAGTGTTTATGTATAATATAAAGTAACAGATAAAAAATTACTTCTTGTTTGCGATCAAACGTAAAAAATTACGATTATCGAGCGTCAGCGTTTTGTTTTTTTTTTTTTTAATATTACGATTAACTTTTTTACGAACAGCTGTGACGTGTTGTAGTCCGTGCCTGTCGGTGGTCACCGGTTTAATGCGTGCCTCACTATTGTTCGTAGCATAATATCTACCGTCATTAAATTTCAAACCCATTTTTTATAAGCAGTCTGATGTTTACAGCTTCGCCGCCAGTCTGTTCCGCGGCATCTACTACACACCATCCGCCTTCTATATTAACATCTATTTTCTTTCCGACTTACACAGTTTATTTTGAAGTGTTTAATAAAATGGATTTTGTATTAATGTTTTTCTCGTTTTTAACGACCATCCTGAACAATCGTGTGGAAATAAGGTACAATGTTTAGTATTATATTATCATAATAAAATAATAATTAATTTTTAAAAAATTAATTATTATTATTATTTAGCAAATCTCATCGTGAAGATGAGGATGAAGACACCGACCATCCCTTCCCCAATGAACTGATGCAAATTGGGAACGGGTCCGACGGAGAAGAAGAAGAAGAAAATCAGTAATTATATTTATCATATTAGAATATGTTTTCATAAATATGTTTATTTATTTATTTATTTATTTATTTATTTATTTTTAATAGAGAAGACGGGCTTTGGGACACGATACTTTTGATGGAGCTCGACTTAGCCTACTACTCGCTGATAAATTGGGGAAATCGCAATACTTTGGTGACAGAATTATGGGTCAAAATAATGTGTCATTTCGAATATTGGAATTTGGAACAGACAGTAGCGCTGCTACTGTTCCGCGGGTCTAATTATATCGAGTACGTAGATTGTGATATCGAAGGTGATACAGGACAAATTTTAAGAGCGGAAAATGTTGTAAGTACTAAAATCGTTATTTCTCTTATATTATTTTAAAACAAATATAAATGCTTAGGCGTACTTGGGTGCATCATCGACGCCGAGGGAGGTCAGAGACGTGGTGATGGCGCATTCGTAGGCTGAAGTCTTACTTCAGCTTAAATTTGAACACGCTTTTTTGTCACGAGATGAAGATGAAATAGAGGAATTTCATATAAAAATTAACATGATAGCCTCGGTATGGGAAATGCCCCACAATGTATCATATGATGTTTTCAGTAAATTATTTAGCGCATAACTCCTATATATTTTTTTATTGTGTTACGGGTTTTATTACTCGTTCACACTAGAACCTTGCATTCTTGACAGACCTTTTAAAAATAATTCACAGAATAATATAATTTCCGTTTCTGTATACATGACATTACAGTATATTACTGTATAAACTCTAAATAGTCATAATATTATAATGGTGTAAGATTATTGTGTTTTTTCACCCAAATAAGGTGTATCCGGCTGTAATACGATTGAGAACGTTCGACCTTTTTTAGCGTACGATTGAGATCACTCGAAATGGAACAATGAAATAACCGCTGACCCAATAAAACAGTACTATTGAGAACGAAATTAAGTGCAACGTTGCCGAACTATATTCAAGTCAAAATAAAAATGAAATAAAACATTGAATAAAATAATTAAAAATTATAAATTTTAAAAATGTCATAATTTTTAAAAAAATTTGTATTATTGGTAGGTACCAATAATACAAACATTTAAAAATAATTTACAATTTAATTTCCCTATATAAATTTCCCATATGTGTTAAATATTTTACTAATCAGAAGATTTTTTTTGACAGTAGTTAATATAAGACTGTATTGTTTTTGAAATTTTTTCTTCATCTGCTTTTGATGCCTTTTGAACAGTACCCTGTTGAATAGTACTGAGGTTTAAAGACGTTTATTCCTGCTACATAGTGTGTGAGCAGTGCTAAGAGTCACATATATTTATATAGGCTATAGCCATAGCCGATTATTATATGGCAAAGTTTGGCAACGTTGGGCGGAAAAATAAAAACTGAGCGTTCTCAATCGTAATAGTCAAAAGGGTCTAAGAAAGGTATCGCCAATAATGACCGTTCTCAATCGTATTCCTGCCGTGTATCCGCCCGCAAGCGGGGTATTTTGCGGTATTGTATGGTTGCGCTCAGACCCACGTTCGAGCGCGAACAATACAATACATCTTGTCTTGCCGCACGTCGCACAAGACCAACACGCTTCAAGTGCTTCAACCTTAATATATATATATTATATATACACACACACACACACACAAAATAAACAATATAATATGTATAATACTGGGACATAATGTAATACTCGCGTTATTATTGTAATGACGAAGTACATTGTACATGAATAATACTATCGACGAATACCTATAATATAATATAATTCTATTTTTATTTAGAAAGTGAAAATGAGGTTATAATAATTATTATTTTTACCTCGTTTTTATCTCTAACATGGTTAAATAATATAACTTTAGAAGAACATACTCATATATTGGTGGAGAGATTTTCTATAGTTTATTCAAAATAAGTACAGATTATTTATATTATTTTATATTTACAATACATCTTATTTACAGCATAGGAATTTACGACATGGTTTATTTGCAATATATTTTCAATTAGTCTAAAAAACATTTATAGTATCAAATATTTGATCGTTTACTTCTAATAAACTGAGAGACACAGTTTATTCACAATATATTTTACAATTCATCTAGAAAACATTTATAGCATCAAATATTTGATCGTTTACTTCCATTAAACTGAGATCAGACCCTATAATCTCATAGATTTTGCCTAGCTCTTGTTCTCCTATCCATATCTGCAAACGACGTCCGCAAACTTCACACGTCTTAAAATCTTTTAATAAATCTAACAACATTTTTTTATCTTTTACTAACACATTATTCTTTTTATTACGAGAACTCAACTGCATTTTATTTATATTTGTACGACTGAAAACTGTTCTACAACGATAATTACTACTATTACAGAAGTATATATCTATAGGGCTGTCATTAATCGAGCTTCCTGCCACGAGGTATTCCACATTTAAATAGCTGGTGAAAATGTAATCTTCCTCTTTATTCAATATGGCTGGTATATTATAACCGAAATTTAATATGTATACCATCTCGACATATGTATAACAAAAATAATTGGCTCTTATTACATCAAATTCACAAACTGTATTAGATATCCTTAAATCTATTAAAATAGGATTATATTTAATTTTTCTTATAATTCTATCATTCCGGGTAGTATAATTCTCCGTACAACCAGTACCCTCAACCCAATGTATTTTTTCTTGTTCCAAATTAATCGAAGTATAAATATAAAACCATGTCATAATATCAGACTTAAAAATAATTTTATCTGCATAATAGTTCACATATTCCCATAGGAATCCATCTAATAAGTTATTAAGAAATAGAAACGTTTCACCTAATTCGTAATTACTAGTTGTGAAAACCGGTGAAAATGTTTCCGATCGCATATCTTGGTCGTCGTCGTCGTCGTCATCGTCGGTAGATGTTGGCAGCTCGCTAGTCTCATCATAGGGAGTCGTGGACTGTTCAACAGCTTCATCGTAGTCAATGTCAGCCCCGTCTTCGCCCGTGTTTTCCAGGTCCAAGTCATCGATTGTGTTTTCATAGTCTTCAACTGCTCGCCTCCTGACCCTAGAATGTGAATGATTAAATAGAAATAATAAAATAATAATAAAAATTTAAAAAATAATATAAAGTCTATACTCACAGTTCTATACCGTATATATTTATTAAATCATCCGTATTTAGCAAAGGTTCGGATACTCGACGTGTGCTCTTCGATGTAGGTAATGCAAACATTAATAAAGATATAAATGATATTATCGAAATCATTTTATTTTGTCGAAAACAATAATATTTATCTCCGTGAATAAAAATGTTAAAGACTGCGAGAATGAATGATAGAGTTTAGGATGAGTGTTTATTTGAACCGCGTACTATGTACATATAATTGAATTTTTACACTACTCAGATGGTTTCAAAATAATATGGTTCACCCTTCCATTGAACTTGGCCAATGCGATAGACACCGCCTAGCCATACAACGAGGACGACCCGCTTCGACCGTAATATATACACGACACACATGTTATATGTATATAATATATATTATATACCTATTATATGTGGACATCAATATATTAAGAGATGGTAAATGTAACGCATTACAATATAATATGTATTTAATATGTGCTATCTGTTAGCGCGACCTATATGCTATTCATTTTACCCTGTATATATCAGAATTGTACAATCTGTATGTCGAGACTCGCATATGGGATATACAACATATGTATAACATTTGTCAATATTGTAATACTTATATTATTATTATTATTATTTATAAAGGCTAAACGTTGTTACAATAAGTGTATGTTATATTATATAATCGTGAAACGAATTTTATTACACATATATTCGTGGCTGTGTATTTTAACTGCCTGCAAGGGTTCTACGTCCACCAGTCCTCGCCGCCGTTCGTGCATACCATAACACTCCTTTTAAATATAATTTAAGAGTAAATATAATTTTGACTCGTTATATGCAATATTATATTCTCTAAATATCTGTATTCATATTATGAGCGTGGATACAGAGTTTTTCACACAAATAGGACGCATCTGGCTGCACATAGAAGGGATGTGAGCCACGTTGCTACCACGCGTCGTGACGGGCCGACGCTCGGACTTTGTCAAGACAATACATTTCGATTAGCTGTAAGACGCGCAGGAGCCGATCAAGGGTTCATGTGCATATCAATCGGTGTATTTGCTCAATATTACACACAAAATAGTTCACCGGTCGTTTAAAACATGACCATTCGGTTCCTGCGCGTAAGGACCTCCGACACACGTGTTTTGGTCAAAATAACTCGATACAACGTGTAGGAGTCGTCAACCCTTATTTCGTCTGTAATCTACACATGTATCTACATCAATCGGTGTACCCGCTCAATATTGTGCACGCCGAACGGTGTAGGTGGGGGTGGACGTCGATGGCGATGGACACTTGTCCGCTGTCCACTCAATATTGAATCAGTCCTATTTTCTCGCCCGCTCAAAACAGACCTCTCCAGATATCATCACTCGACAGTTCAAAACATAAATATTGCAACACCTCCGTACGAATAAAGTGAGTTTTATTTTATTATTATTATATGAAGACGTATTACACGAGACTAATGTCTTGTTAAAGTCTAATGTCAGTGGAGAATTGTTATATCTTATATAAAATTAACAGACGATATTTTTTTTAGTTCTGAATTCATCATCATTCAACCATATCAAGACGACTTCATCACACGACTCTACACACACACACACACGTCGTCTAATTAAAAATGTGAGTTAATTCAATTGATTTAAATAATTTACTTTTTTTCTAACGTTTATTTTTTTCTGTTCGCAGTTAACTATGGATGTTTTAAATTCGCTCCAGAGGCAGGCGAACGTGTTGAATCTCTCTATCGGAGAGCTGACAAAGGACATCGAATACCGTGTACAATCCATGAATAATGTGGAGGCGAAATTTGGAACGGCTGTGGCATGCGTCTTACAAGATCCGGCTGGCGGTGGGATAATCAACGTATTTCTCCCCAAGTCGGTGCAATTGCCGAGTGAGGAACTACAACAGTACAATCAACATGAGGCTGACCCGGTAAACCTCATTTTTCGAGGGATGAGTAAAAGAAGCTTTATTATTACATTCGTACCCGCTTAAACACGTTTTTCGGGTGATGTCTAATGTAACTAAAAATGTTTATGTCTTGTTTTCAATAAAAAAATTTAAAAAAATGTTTTTATTTTCATTTTATCTAGATCCTATAGTTTTAAGGGGCGTATAATATAATTATACACATTTAACAAGTTATATAATTATTTTGTCCGAGTAATAAGTTGGTTTTAAAAAATATATTATTTAATAATTATTATAAGGTTTATCCTCACAAATACGAGCTGGTGAAATATTTTATATTTATAAGGTTTTATTATTTAATAGTCGTCATTTTTGAGCGTGAACAATACAATACCACAAAATACCCCGCTTACGGGCGGATACACCTTATTTGAACAGTTTTTGTGAAATTTAAAGAAAAATAATAACTTTCAGCAAAGGTATCTACGAATGTACCGGTTTTTAAAGGTAAAATATATTAGTTATATATAAATTATATATATATATATTTTTACAGTGAGATTATGATAATTACAATTGAACACATTTTTATTGAACCTATGAAAATATGTTTACATGTTTTAACATAATATAATGTTTGAGTCATAAAACTTGATATAATATCATATTATAGTGTAGATTGAAGAGAAGTAAGTCGACCATTTAGAACTGAAATATTCTGTTATAGTGTATAGTTACATTTAATATATCTAACGCGATATGATTGATGGATTGATTTGCAAACTAGTTAAATGTTATTATTAAGAATTTCAATATTTTAGACATGATCTTGACATAGAAATTATATTTGTATAAGATTTTATCAAAATTATAATATTATCATAATTTGGGAGAAATTAGCATATTTTTACCGATTTTCCTGAAAAATCATGATTTTTTCAAATATATTTTCAAGCTTGTGATGACATCATACAATCATTATTTTACAAAGGATATAGAATAATACCTGAAAAGTATAAGTAATAAGCATCCATGTAGTATATATCTGTACAAATAATACATTTCTATTTTCTATAATGTTGTACAAAATAAATGCTGGGCTATGTGTATAAGATATGCATTAAAAGTAATCGAAATATATATGGTTTTCTATATATGAAATCATTAAGTGGAAAATTATCACCGCTTAACGTACCTACATGTTATTTTGTATTTGTTTTTGTTAATATGTGATGAAGGCAACTATATAATAGTATGCTATTTATTATTAATACCATGGAATTTAAATATGAATTTGTTTCATCTTTGAAATAAATACGGTTTTTCATTGTAATGCTTTTAAGAATTCTTAATATGATATTAATATGATATTCTAGACTTTAAGCTGTATTAGAATTGTGCGATAAATATGTGTAAATAGTACATGACGGGTTTATCTACTGAAAATGAATCAATCAAAAAAGTTCATATAATATTATATTAAAGTGCAACAATATGTATCAGCCGTTTAGACTCGCTATAATGGTGTTCATGAATTTAGATACACTTAATAACTAAACTGTTTATTATATATATATATATATGCCTTTGATGGTAATTAGGCAGGAATATGATATTTTTTATAATATTACATGATTTTAATGAAATTATGATATTTTCCCCTATTTTTCACTAAAATATTGTGATGTTTCCATATGCTTTATTAAAATTATGATATTTTTACTTATTTTAACAAGATTTTTGTATTTACACACAGACAGCTATGTTTTTTTTTTTTTTTTTTTATCAAAATTAGTAGGTACATTTTAACGTATATTCACATTGATAAGTATATTTTTATATTTCACCATAAATTCTACTACGTATTAAATAACGATAAAATGAGTAAATTATATATATGAGTAGGTCCTATATGGCATTTAATTGCTGTATATTGGATAGCTATGTGTCAGTATGCATGTCTACGTTGTGATATATTTTATGTATCAACTGTAAATATATAATAATTAATATATGTTTAAGCCTGAATTAGGTATCAAATAAATCATATAGCGAAAATATTTTATGTAAATTATTATTTGGAATAATAGATCTAGTCTATATGTAAGCATGAATGCTGTTTAATTAAATATATATCTATGTACGTATGTATGTATGAATACTGTTTAATTATATAAGAATATGTAAGGTTATATACTAGTATGTATGTATGTAAATATGTGTATGTCTGATGTAGGCGACTTATTGATGTGTATATATGAATGTTTATATGCTTATATATATATATATGTATATATATATATTTATGTAATCCCTATAATATGTTTAGGTGTTTGTAATGTCGAATATACATATCGGTATATGATTTAATGTGGGTTTGCATTTCATACTATGTTTCACATGTTCATGTAACTGTAGAAATAGGCGGTGGCTCGATTATAATATTTTTTACTTATTGTTATATATATGTATATATAATTCTCACTGCACTCGACGAATAATAATACAATAATAACAGTAAGAGATTTATTTTTTCTCTTAAATACCTATAATCCATGTACCTATGTGTATATAAGCTATGATTTTAGCCTAATGTAATCTCATACAACATTTCAATGTATATATGATTGATTAAAAATATAAGTAAGTATCTGTAATATTATTCATGATAGGTTGGCCTAATAGTATTGTGTGTGTATATATATATATATATATAAAGATTAAAGATACAAGAATGTATGTACGTTTCCCATCTATATGCTCATTGTACATATCATAAGATTTATAAATGTTTTATTGATAAAGATGTATTGCTGTAATACTACAGAATATATAACGTTAATTATTGTGTAGGTAGCTATTTCGAGATTTTTGTAATAAACCGCATAAAGTACCTATATACTGAAATGAGGGATATTGTTAATAGCTCTTAATTTTCCGATATTATAACTTATATATACAATGATATATAGCGGAGGCGATATGCCTGTGTGTGTGTGTGTGTGTGGGTGTGTGTGTGTGTGTGTGTGTGTGTGTGTGTGTGTGTGTGTGTGTGTGTGTACACACGGTAAAATACAAATATTATACAAGTTATATGACTGTTGTAAGTATGCGCTGATAAAATATAATATGTGTAATGTGTCGGTCACTTGAGTGATATATAAGTTACATGCGTTTTCACATAATATACGTTTTGCTCGAGTCAGATGGGGTTTCGTTGGTGGTGAGGGTGACTGGTAACGCTTGTGTTTTTTCCCATGCACATGCATGAGTTATAATATGAATATGTCGGTAGCGATATGTAAGTTGTTGTATTATTTAATTTTAATAGCATCAGGTAGTGAGTTATGATTTATGAAGACTAAGATTAAATTACCTTTCATAAAAATACTTACGCATCATGTGTTATTCATAGTATTTTACTTGATTGGTATGATGGTATGAAACCCTACTATAAAATAAGAAAATAATACGAAAGAGTGTATACATTTGAACTAGTTTCGAAATTCGTAAGATTTGGGTTGAAAAACGGGTCCTTTTTTGTGTTGAAAAAACCGAAATGATTGATTTTAGTTGTCAATGTATATTTATTTTTTTTATATATAACCCATAATAGATAAGGGTTTATCGTTGCAGTGTAGTAGACTTGAATACACATATTTACAGTGATCTGTTTATATTTATTTATATATTATTTATACACGATTATAAATGACGTATATTTCTTCAAACGAATTAGGTAGGTATCTTATGCAATGTTTGTATTTTGTATATATTATCCAGACATTCTAAGAATTAATGTAAATGATATATCACCGAATAGATGAAATAGATTTCATCAATTCTGTGGTTATATGGTGTAATATCTAATAATATATACTATGTACAGCTCTATACTAAAAAGTGGATATTTTGGAAATAATAATTCCTTAATATATAATATAAGGCGAGTTTGGATAATTATAATATAGACTAGTGGATATGGTTAAAGTGAAAAGTGGGGATGCATAAGCATATTTGTGTTTAATTCAAATTTAATAAAATAAATGTTGTATTATTTCTAACATGAAATGTACTGTATCAACGGTGAAGTCTAAATATGATAGTTTTATTTTTGCATTTAGTGATCAAATTATCTCGAAGACGCCGTCTAAGACCGTCAGAGTCGATATCCTCTATTTTCCCTAGCCTGTATACACCTACTAGTTACATAAATATATAATTTTGTGTATGTTGTCGAGTAATCCTCTGAGCTGAATAAAATATAGGTAGATCTATCTATTTTAATTGAGATATTTTTCTATAATATGTGTGTTTAAGCTTAGGTACTATGGTCTCATCTAATAGAATTGAACTATCTAGATGATTATTGGGCATAACAATTTTGTAGTAGTAGGTATAACCAATTGATGAGCGATGTTGTACTTTTGAAAATACTTTTTAGGGTGGATGTATTGGAATGTTTAAATGCATCTATGTAAATGTGACTAAGTATTTTAAAGTATGTATCTCATGTGTGAGTGTGTTTATATGTAACGAAGTGTCTTTTATTGATATGTAAGTTGTATATCGAGATTAGATGTGTGTGTGATGGCGTATATAATATGAAAGTACCTATTTATGTATGAATGCTGTATATATGTGTCATGTGTGGGAATAAAAGATTATATATATATATATATATATTATGCAAGTTGTATAGTATGTTTAGGTGTTTGTTATAATGAATGTAATAATACTTTTTGAAATGTTGTGTTACACGGTGGGACATGTAGAAATGCCCGCTTAAACTGATGAAACTTCCCCTGTTAAAAGGTGCTCAGAATATTATACAAATATGTGTATGTATGTATATAATATGTAAGTATCTAAATATGTATGAACTAACCAATGGTTATATGAGTGTATGTGCATGTATGTGCTAGAGAAAGGGATGAACGAAACTCATCGACATCTGTAAACGGTTGGCCGTATATTGGTATACTATATATATATATATATATATGTATGTTGTCGGGTGGAGGAATTTCTACGAATATCTCTATACTTTAACGTGCATATTTTGAAAAATATATTTTTTTACAAGTTTATGTATGTGTGTGTGTGTTTGAGATACATTCCGGTGTATAACGTATGCTTTAGCGATTCGTTTTTTCGTATGTAATTATATAATAAGAAAACTGTATACTATTTTTATGTATGATTGTATGTATGTATGTGTGTATGTATATATGTATGTGTGTGTGTGTGTGTGTGTGTGTGTGTGTGTGTGTGTGTGTGTGTGTGTGTGTGTGTGTGTGTGTGTGTGTATGCATGCTTGTATGTATGATAAGGTATATAATATATATGTTGAGCGTGTGTTCAGAATGAAAACTGGTGAGTACCGTATGGCATGGTGTGTTTCATAGTATCTATATTATAGTTTGTAAGTGTTTGGCCATATCATATTTATATGTATAAATATACCTATGTATCGTATATATTATGTAAATTGTATAATATGTTCGAGAGTTTGTGATAATGATGTTTATATATTTGTTTGGATATAATATTATGTAAGTATGTATATATGTAAGCTATATTATAATATATTTGAAACAAACACTGTTTGAGATACATTCCGATGTATAACGTAAGTTTCAGTGAGATGTTTATTTGAATATGATTATAATCTGAAAATGGGATAATATTTTTAGATAATATGTGTGATAATGTACCTTACTTTATATTATGAGTATGTATGTATATTATAATATGTATGTATAATGTTTGTATGTATGTATGTATGTATATATGATAAAATTCGAAAAACCGAAATATCCCCAGTATACAAGCTTTTTATCGAGGTTGAAAACATTCGATTCACACCCGGCTCGATCGTGTCAAGATAAATATTCACTGGCCACCAGCGGATTCACTTAATTACGAAAAAAACATCGTTTGTGTGAAAATCAAATTTTTTACTAAACATGAAACTAATTTATTATCTCTTATTCGAGCTATGAAAAATGATACAAACTAGTATTTATACTTAGGTATAAATAACTAAGAGGTTTTTTCTGGTTCAACAATATAATATTCAATGTACTTACTGTGGCGATTTTGAACGTGTATACTGAGATTGTTCCGTTGGGTGAACGTCTTGAGGCATATTCCGCACGAATTAGTAGATCCACCGTGGGTTTTGGCATGTCTATTCAGATCGCGCTTATGAACGTACACTTTTTCACATAACACGCAGTTAAACATTTTTAAATATTTTGTACTAGAGAAGTTATTTAACAGAGTTAGCGAGGTAATACAAATGTACAACAGTTGTAGACGAGCTGCACTGACCGCCTGATCTGTAGAACATATGCGTTGGCGGTGGACGCGAATATCGGATGCTGTGGCGCGAAATATATGGGGAGGGGTGATTCTTTCATATATACTAATATACTACTATACTAGACTATGTTTAGAGTATATATATATATACGTATATACTACAGCTAGTATGTACATAGTATGTAGTATGTACAATGTACATAGTATATAGGTGTGTGCATAGTATATACATAGTATGTAGTATGTATGTAGTATGTACATAGTATGTATGTAGTATGTACATAGTATATACATAGTATGTAGTATGTACATAGTATATAGGTGCGTGCATAGTATATACATAGTATATAGGTATGTGCATAGTATGTACATAGAAGGTATATAGTATATATAGGTATATATAGGTATATACTATAGCATGTTCGGAGTATTTACTATATATATATATATATATATATATATATATATATATATACCGCGGGGGCCCGCGATGACGCGGGAGGAGTCGGATTACGTAGTTCCGGTGCGGGACGGGCGGGCGAAATATATGGGGAGGGGTGATTCTTTCATATATACTAATATACTACTATACTAGACTATGTTTAGAGTATATATATATATATACGTATATACTACAGCTAGTATGTACATAGTATGTAGTATGTACAATGTACATAGTATATAGGTATGTGCATAGTATATACATAGTATGTATGTAGTATGTACATAGTATATAGGTGTGTGCATAGTATATACATAGTATGTAGTATGTATGTAGTATGTACATAGTATGTATGTAGTATGTACATAGTATGTATATAGTATGTAGTATGTACATAGTATATAGGTGCGTGCATAGTATATACATAGTATGTATATAGTATGTAGTATGTACATAGTATATAGGTATGTGCATAGTATGTACATAGAAGGTATATAGTATATATAGGTATATATAGGTATATACTATAGCATGTTCGGAGTATTTACTATATATATATATATATATATATATATACCGCGGGGGCCCGCGATGACGCGGGAGGAGTCGGATTACGTAGTTCCGGTGCGGGACGGGCGGGGGATTGGCGGAGTGGCGCAATATATATATATATTATATAGGTATATATAGGTATATACTATAGCATGTTCGGAGTATTTACTATATATATATATACCGCGGGGGCCCGCGATGACGCGGGAGGAGCCGGATTACGTAGTTCCGGTGCGGGACGGGCGGGGGATTGGCGGAGTGGCGCAATATATATATATATATATATATATATATATATATACCGCGGGGGCCCGCGATGACGCGGGAGGAGCCGGATTACGTAGTTCCGGTGCGGGACGGGCGGGGGTGGAGGGGGGAGGGTGGCGGGGGGAGCGCAGACTGGCGCAGTATAGGCGGGGGGAGGGTGGCGGGGGTAGGGCAGCCTGGCGCAGACTGGCGCAGTATAGGCGGGGGGAGGGTGGTGGGGGGAGCGCAGACTGGCGCAGTATAGGCGGGGGGAGGGTGGCGGGGGTGGCGCAGACTGGCGCAGTATAGGCGGGGGGAGGGTGGCGGGGGTGGCGCAGACTGGCGCAGTATAGGCGGGGGGAGGGTGGCGGGGGTGGCGCAGACTGGCGCAGTATAGGCGGGGGGAGGGTGGCGGGGTGGCGCAGACTGGCGCAGTATAGGCGGGGGGGGGGGTGGTGAAGCGGGGGGTCACCAGTACCGGCCTTTTCCTACTACTCACCCATTTAAAAGGGGTGGCAGTCGCCACCCTTACTATATAGGTTCGGCGCCACTGTTAATATGACTATAATAATTGGACATATTTTTAGTTCAGTTCGATTCAAATACAACATATTATACTGTGCTGTTATATAATAAATACATTTTATTATTTTAGTCAAAGAAAAAAAATATTTTTAACTAATTAAATAATTATTATATATAATATGAATAATATTATCATGTAGTTTACACTATAGCTAGGTATGAACAACTATAATAAAAGTTCCAGTTTTAATTATTTAAATAATTAATTGTCGAGTATTATTTAATATAATATTATTCTGGTAGAGCTATTACAGCCTATGGGTATAGGTGACGGCTATCCTCAAAATAATATGTGTTGCTGAAAATATTTCAGAAACACCCTAACACCCACCTACGACCTACCTTAAAATAATTATTAGAAAATACAAATTACTAATATTCTATCAATGGCACTAATGGCAGTGACGGCATGAACCAACTTTTTTTCTATGAATGTCAATAAAATTTGATTTGTAGGGTAATAAAACTTGAAAATTTAATACAAGGCTCTTACTATATTGTAACAATAGTAGTTAAAAAATATTAAAAATCCTTATTCACAGCTTTTTTTTTATAAGCATTTAAAGTTCAAATCTTGACAAAATACTGAAAAATCACGAAAATTAGCAAATTATTTTGAGTTGAAAATTCATAAAATTTTTTTTTTTAAATCTAAGATTTTAAAATCTAATACAAGATTCCTTATAACCTTATCCACCTTTATCAAAAAAAAAAATGTCTATAAGCAAATCAAATTAAAATTTTATGAGCATTTCAAGTTCATATTTTTACAATAATGGATATTCACACGATTTCTCATGTAGTGGTTTTGTTATTTTATTGTGATTCAAAAACGAATAACAGTAAATACATGAAAATTTTACTGAATGTTTGTATTTTTCATTTTCTATACACCAAAAGAATTTGAAAATATTTCGACTCATTTTTAACTCTTTTTTTTTTATTCTATAAATATCCATAAAGTTTTATTTGTTGGGTAAAAAAGCGTGAAAATTGAATAGCCGTTGAAAAATATTAAAAATAGATAAGCACAATTTTTTTTTATAAGCATTTAAAGTTCGAATTTTGACAACAATTTATCAAATTTAAAATTTAATAATTATTTTGTAGTTAAAAATTTATAAAATGTTCAACTTTTATATCTAAAGATTAAAAATTTAAAACAAGATTCCACGTAAGTAGTTAATTCTGTTACCAAAAAATCTAAAAAATACATAAGCACAGTTTATTTTTATAGTCATTTTAAGTTCAAATATGGACGAAATTACATATTAAAAAACCTAGAATAACTATTTTAGTTATTTTGTCGTGATAGTTGTGATATTATTCATGGGTTCTTGAAACTTCTAAAGTACACTATTATGTATCTATGATAGTAACAGGGTTTGTTGTTGATATATAACGCATTATAAGTACCTAATAGATATTGTGATATTATTAATTTGAACCAAATTTATAGGTTATAGGTATTATAGGTCAATTTTTTTTAATACTATAGATAAGTCTTATACCTAGACCGTCTCCGCTCAGAATCGTTTTTTTTATACAATGATAATATATCATTGAATTTAAATAAATTTATCACCATCCATTACAATGACCCACCTTTTTATTTTGATGATATTGATGATTATGTTATTGTGTTATGTTTAGTGAATGAATTCAGTCTTCAAAATATTGTATCATGTACCAGGGTCCTAGTCGGGTATACTCTTCGCCGCCGTCACGTTCTAGCGGAACGCGAACCACCGCCGCTCAGTACAATTCTGCCGCCGACGCCGCTATGAGTAGTATGGGCCCCTGTTAACTTAAAATCATTTGTGGGGTAATCGACAATCCTAAATGGCCGCGGCACCCCGAAAAACGACATACGATATACAGTCTAAACATAGCCAACGGCCACCGAGGCCGACGTGGCGCTAACCACAGTACCCGGCGGCCGAGTTCAATGTCAGTAGTGCTGAGCACCGTTACGTGATATTCTGTCGTGCGAGTTCGGCGCATAGATAATTTTATAATATTATTATCTATGGTTCGGCATCAGGATCGCGGGGTGCGTATCATCGGCAGTTAATGAATTATAGATGATAATAAAATGTGTAAATATTACGAGAGGATCGAGAGCAAAATTCAGCGATCAATCAGAAAGTAAGGATTATTAGTATTCACATAATATTGATTATTATTAATTGAGATCTTTATTTTATTTACAATTTCGCTTTTAAAGTGTGTTGTTTGTACGTGGTACGTGATACAGCTATTACAGGTAAAAATACCATATGAAACTACCACGAGCCACCACTGTTATTATCTATTATAGTTAATTTAGAAATCGAATATAAAATTATAATATAATATATTTTCATTAAAAGTGCACCATAACGGAGGGGCCTCTCACGACAGCGGCCCCGGTGGATTTCTCCCACTCTCCACCTGGGCCAGTCCGCCGCTGTGACTTCCTCTTAAATTAGACTATCAATCGTAAACAGTAAAGCCATGGACAAGAGTAAAGCGTCCCGTTCGTAATATAGCTTTGGTGGAAATTGTGGGGGAGGGGTTAAGGATTTGGCGGGGCATCGTGTAGAGAAGTCGGTGATTAAAACCGGGTACCTATTTATAATATATATTTAATAAAAGGCATTTTCGGATCTTAACGCTCGGCAAAACAGATATAAAAATCAAAAATCGAATTGCTGTTATCACGTTTCTCGATATCAGTTCAAGCCCTGATATCACTTCGATGAGTTATCAAATTGTTTGCGAGTATTAGAACAATAATCATAACTATAGAAAATTCACTCTGCTCACCGTTTAGTGTTTTTCACTTCAGTGTTTCTTTAAAATCAACTGACATTCATTATGGTTCTCGAAAGTACTATGATATGGTAAGTAATCACAATGATATTCGTTTTCGGGTAAAATTCGTTCATTTTCAAATCTCATATTTTGTATACTGGTAATGGCGACAGTTAACGTAACAACTACATAACACATTCAACCACATATATGTCCCTTTTTTTAAGCTTAATTATTTGTTCCATTACTAATCATTTAATATAAGTCTATATAAGTATATTATACCTACATATTATTTCATGTTTGATTCATTTCAATATTTTTGAGTACAGCACTACAGCAATACCTACCTACCTAACTAGTAATCTTTATTATTTTCTTTTAAACATTTTTATATGGTTTAAAAAGTATTTTATTTGTTTGTTTCGTTACATACCGTAAGTTAAAACAGTAAACAAACAAAATAAAACTATTTAATTTACCTAAATAATTAACAATTTTCAGAAGTTAAAAATAATAAGTACCTACCTACTTCAAATTATATTTAAATATCTTTATAATCATAAATTGACTTGTAATATATTCTTTTGTAGTGTTGATAACAGCAACTACATGCAAAATGATGATTTTTTACCTACCCGTCTACAAGCTCAACAAGATGCTGTTAACATAGTATGTCTTTCTAAGACTCGTGAAAATCCAGAGAACATCGTCGGTCTATTAACTTTAGCCAAGTATGAATTTCTATATTTTTAAATAACACATTGAATTTAATGCTTGGTTGATCATTTTGTTTTTAGTGTTCGTGTATTGGCTACTTTAACAGCCGATGTTGGTAGGATTCTATCAAAATTGCAACAAGTAAAACCCAATGGTATCATGGATTTTCCTACTGGCATTAAAGTTGCTCATGTAATTTATAATAATTATTATATAAAGTATTTACTGTTATACAACAAATTAATATAAGTGACACTTTTGCCTCATTGAACTTTTCAAATCAAGCAGTACTTTAATGTTTAAATTATATCACACCAAGCACATAAATGAGAACAGTTGATATATATTACATTATTCAGTAGTTATTAAATAACTAAATTAGACAACAGCTATTCATTTTCAAATATTGAAAGCATAAATTAGTAGTTGCTAGGGCTAAATAGGTACCTTTAAAAACCTTAAAATATGCATTTATTTATGACCACCTAAAAAAAACCACTAAATATCCTCTATATAAATATGGTCTTAGTATATGCCTCAAAACCAAAACATTTTGACTATATACCAGAAAATTTTTAATTTATGTTGTAAAAAATATACATAAATGTAAGCTGTATAAAAATTTAAAAAAATTATTATATCTATGTAAATCATTATTTATATTTCCAGACTTTGGATATTTTTTAAGCATGTTCAAAAAAATAACTGAAAACTCCATTTATTGGTTTTCTATTTATTTTTCTATAATTAATTCAATAAATACTAATTACTACACAAGTTAATAGTTGTATTAATGTACAAAATCATGCATTTATGATTGATAAAACCATACCATTGCAGGTTCATAATTTTAATTATAAAACACAATCCATATTAATTTCTTTGAATATTCTCTTAGGTATACCAGTATTAAATTTTTTTCCGAATTCAAAGAAAAAATATATTCTAATTTAAAAATAGATATATAAAACATGCACCCACTTAAAATGAAAATATAACAAAATACGCATTAACATGTGATAAAGTAAAACATGTCTGTAGACTCCTGTCTGTATTATGAAACAGATTTCTATATCACTAAGCAATGTTTAATGAATATTAGATAACATGCAAATTCTTATATGTCCTTAGACCAGTAATAATACTTATATTAAATACTTATATAACTAATAATACTTAAAAACATGTTAAATGTAATAGTTTTTTTAAATTAAATATTTTTACTATAATTTACTAAAAATCAGGTTAGTTTAGAAAAAAATAAGGAATAGTCATTTCACTTCAATATATACTACTGCTGTCAATATATTATAAAACAATTTAAATTAAAATAGTGTATCAAACCCTAAATATTTTGAAATATTACAGTTAGCGTTGAAGCATCATCAAGGAAAAAATCATAAAATGCGTATAATTGCATTTATTGGCAGTACGGTTGGTTTGGGTGAAAAAGAAATTATTAAGTTAGCTAAGAGGCTCAAGAAAGAAAAGGTTAATGTGGATGTTGTTTCTTTAGGCATAGAGGTAAAAATTAATTTAATAAAACTTGAATTATAGAACATTTTAATATTTTATACTATTCAATTTTTAAGATGAAAATTCTGATGTATTAACTGCGTTTGTTAGTGTGTTAAATGGTAAAGATGGTGGTGGCAGCCATCTTATTGCTGTACCACCAGGTTCACATTTTTCCGAAGCATTAGTATCAGCTCCAGTTATTCAAGGAAAAGATGGTGCTTCAGGAGCTGGTCTTGGCAGAACAGTATATAAATTCAGAGTTGATGCTAATGAAGATCCAAAATTAACTTTAGTTAGTTATTAAATGAGTCAACTCTTGGGAAAAAAATTTGTATAATCTATGTGATTTATTTTTAAAGTCAATGCTTATTTCTATAGAAGAACAAAAAGCTATACAGGAGCAAGAAGCTCGTCGAATTCAAGCTGCATCTGCTGGTGCTGAAACGTCAACTGCTCGTCCAGAAACAATTAATAAAAGTAAGCTGAAAAAATATTTTTATAATTCCCTATGTTACAAAAAGCTAAAGGATTTGTTGGCTTTTAACTTCCAACTTCATACCTTAATATTATTAGTAAAAAGTAAAATAATATTTTACTGTCCATAGAATACTTATTAGTAATTAATAATAATTACTAATAAATTATAAGATATGTAAAATTAGTAAAATAGATCTTGAGAAGCTTTGTAGCCACACCACTCAGATATGTTATCATGCCACCATCTATAATAATAAATATATAGTGTTGATAAAATAATTCTATTGTTCTTGAACCATTGCTATAGACACCTACCTACCTACCTACCATAGGTTTTTATCACATATTATGGATTATTTAAAAATTTTAAATAATAATCAAACGGTTTAATAATAACCACCTTGGGTCGTAGTACCGTTTTGTTTTTCATTATTAAATTTAAAGTTTAACATTATTAAAATTAATTAAAAAGATTGTGTCAATACAAGTGCCCGGTGTAAATGCCAGAAATTCCAATTTATTATATTTATTTATATCATTATAGACACTTTTGAAATATATTATTATACAAATTAATTAATTCATTTATATCATTTATTTACTTATTTGAGCAAAAATGAATTACTACCACTACATTTATACAATTTAATGTTTATTATTATTATTATTATTGTTTATTTTTTGGTACTATGTTTTTTCTGGTATATTTATATTATGGATGGCGGCAAGATAAACCCGAGTGGCAGGGCTATGGGTGTTTAGTCTCCAATGCGGAAAATAACAACTCAGTATCCAAATATTAAGATGATTATAATTCCTTTCAATTTTTATATTTAATTTTTTCAAATTCTATTCTTCGGTTGTGTCTTTTAGATTATTAATTATTTTGTGTCACATCATCCATATCACACTAAACAATAAAACTATACCTAAATAATTTTAAAAAAAGGATTAACAATGATAACTATCACTATAATTTAGATTTGTATTCTAGCATATTTGTTCAGTTTTCTTCATAGCTTTTAATGTTAAGTAAACACTAAATATTTTATCATAAAAATTTATTGTATATTATAAAACTATGAATCTTATTTATGCATATTTTTGGATATTTATATATTACAATTTTTGGAGCATTCATTTTAAATTTTTTACAATTTCAAAGTTATATTTTACCTGCTATGGTTATCTCTGTCTTATACATGTGTCATACCAAATATTTGACTGAACTATTACTATAGTTTATACTTTATTTATAGTTAAGGGGATGTTATAGTGATATTTGTTATCTCTGTCTTACAAGTGCGTAACAGCAAATTTTATGTCAGCATATCACGTTTAGCTCCGTTAGTTTAACAATTATAGTGAATTGACCTCTTATAAAATTTAAATGTAAGATTATTATCTAGGCAATGACTTCGGCTTTTTATTATATTTTAATTTTAATATGAGTTTAAAAGTATAGTAGAACTCCAATCATCCGGACTAATTAATGTCAAGGGTGGTCCGGAACAAATATATAAACAAATATCCAGAAGATTGACATATGACATATTACGTATTTATCATGACAAATTAGATAGGTATCATCACAGTTGCACTAGTTTTGAGTAGTAGATACGCATCTCCTTCACCTCCGGCCTATATTGTGGTTCTCCACTTTTCATTGGTTGATTTTGTTCTATGTAATATATGTATGTATATGATTGACAGCCAATAAGGAGTGGAGAACTACAATATAGGCGAAGTAAAGAGCGGAGGATAAGTATCAAAATACTGTGATGATACCTTTCTAATTTGCCATTGTATTTAAATAACGTTATATAACGATTGACAGACTAAACTGTATGACGATTAGACAACAACTGACTTACTATTACCCAATACCTATTCTTTATCTAATCTATGATTACGTTTATGAGGAACTAAGAAATTCGATTACAATTTACTTGTTATCAAAAGACATTTGTAGGATGGAGACAAGTGACAGTACATAATATGGAAGTGATTTACTTCTAAATAATTTATTAGTTACTGGAAACTGAAGTAATGGTAACATATGTCAACTTTGGTCAAAACTTTAAATAAACCTTGATATTATATTTCTAATGACATCATTATTTTAAATTTAACCCCATTTTAGTATTTTATGTATTATCTTATAATTATTACAGCTCCAACAGAAGAAGCTATGTTGGAGCGTGCTTTGTCAATGGAAACTAGTGAAGATGAGCCTATGGTTGTACAGGAGGGATCTGGCGCTTCAACTTCATGACCTTCTGCTGTAGCTCCATCTCAAGTGGACTTTTATTATATGAGTGAAGAACAGCAGATAGCATTTGCTATGCAAATGTCTCTGCAGGACTTGGCAGCTAAAGAAAAAGCATCAACATCAAGTGCCAAATTTTATTGAAATTAGATTTTCTGAGTAAATTAACGAATTCTTATCGAATATATTTTTTATATTTTTTTGTAACTCAAAAACGAACAACCGTAGATACTTGAATTAAAAATATTTATTTTATCATTTAAGATACCTACAATCTACATGATAAAATTTTCAAAATAATTAGACTCGTTTTAAGCCATTAATATTCATTTGAAATTTTAATTTTTTTTAGTTAGCTAATTTTTCAATAAAATGTTTTTGTTTGGTCCATATGCTTATAAATTTAATAGAAGGTTATTCGTATAAACTATAATAATATAGTTCGAACCAAAAATCTAAAAAATACATACATAAATAGGTAAAATTATTTTTTATAGACATTCTATAACCTTAAATTTAGACGAAATTAGATAATTAATTAAATAAATTATTTAAACGAAGATTTACGACATTAGTTACTTTGTTATAATTTAAAAATATTATTTCATATTTGTGGGTAGGTAGGTACTTGAAACTTTTAAAGTATATTATTTTATTGTATAATACGCATATAAATAACATTTTAAAATGCAATATTTTCGCAAACATTAATCGAACCTGCTTTAGTAGTGAGTACTAATGTTTAATACTAAAACAAATAACTTTAGTAGCAATAATTACCTACATAAAATATACTTGGTAATATTATAGGGTGGCAGACAGTCTTGAATCGGAATTGTTTTTTGTATCCAATGATTTTATATTTTAATGATATTTTAACACATATACCTACCTAACTACATTGCAGTACCCATCACCCACTTGACACATTATAGGTATATTATATCATTACGTTTTATCTACAATCTATACTAGGGAGTTTTCAGTTGTTTAATAATATTATGTAAAAGTTATGCGTGACACCAGTCACTAAAGCTAAACTCATTGTACAATGTATTAATTACATTCATAATATACATAATAACATTTAAAAATATTACATCCACTCATCGCTTAAGTACCTAATAAATAATATTTAATTTTGTTTCTCTTAAAATCTAAAAGGATAATTTATAGACCTCATGACTGTATCATTAACAGAAAAATAATATATAATAATACTGCCAATAAAGAAAGACGATCAATATTTATTTAAATATTTTAACCGACGATCGCACGCTAACGCCTTATTTTAATAATTAACATTAAATAAACCAATAGTATTTAATAGTTATTAATAAATAATAAATCCATTCAAACAATCCTGTTTTTGTATAGAGGGAGTTGTTACTTGTTCATACCATTCCATCATACACATATAAACTAATGGACATCGCTTCGCACACCGCCCTGCCATAGGTTAATCCGGACGACATAACTCAGAGAGGATACATAACACAAGAGCATATAAGAGAGAGAAAACATGTTTTGGGGTAGTATATGTTTTGGCTCACTGTAATGGCCCATAACTTCTCTTTTCTATCTCAACAATTCCGTCTGGTGATTCTCTAACTATGAGCTGTAAATTATAAAATTTTCATTTTCATTTCGTTTGAGCTGTTATTAAGGACATTTTCAGTTTCCAATGTTTTTAGTTTTTTTTTCTATGAATGTCAATAAAACTTTATTTTATGAGTAAAAATACTTGGAAATTTAATACAAGGCTCCTTCTATATTATTACAATGAAATCACAAATTTTGTTTATAAACATTTAAAGTTAAAAAATTTAAAAATCACAAAAATTAGCAAATTAATTTCAGTTGAGAATTCATAAACATTTTTCTTTTTAATTCTTAGATTTGAAAATGTAATACAAGATTCCTCATAAGTTTTTCTACCTTAATAAAAAAAAAAAAAAATGTATACAAGCAAATCAAATTAAATTTTTATGAATATTAGAAATTCATATTTTTACCATATTGGATATTCACTCAATTTCTCATGTAACGGTTTTGTTATTTTATTGTTATTCAAAAACGAATATTTGTAGATACATTAAATTTTACTGAATGAACATATTTTCATTTTCTATACACCATACAATTTTGAAAATATTTTGACTTCTTTTGAGCTGTTTACGGACATTATCAGTTTTCAATTGTTTTAGTTTTTTTTTTTATAAATATCAATAAAATTGTAATTGTTGGGAAAAAAAGCGTGAAAATTTAATGCGAGGCCCCTGATATTTATAATAGAAGTGAAAAATATTATCAAAATACTTATAACACATTTTTTTTTGGAAGCACTTAAATTTAAATTGTTGACTAAATTTTCACATTTAAAATTTAATAATTGTTTCGTAGTTAAACATATTTTATAAAATGTTCAACTTTTATAGCTAATGATTGAAAAAACAAGGTTCCTCGTAAATAGGTAATATATAAATTACTTTATTCACAATTATATCATCAAATATACTTAGTAATATCATAGGCTGGCAGACCGTTTTCGCTCAGAATTGTTTTTCTTATACAAAGATATTTTATCATTGAATTCAAATTTAACAACATCCATTACAGTGACCCACTAATTGTAACCTACTTTACACTACCACTTACCCAGTTACCCACTTTTCAGTTTTTTTACTATGAATTTCAATACAATTTTCCAATTTTATTTGTTGGGTAAAAAATATTATGTTTAATCAAGACCCGTAAAATCAATGATAAAATGAACTATTGCGCCATTATTGTGAAGTTATTACTCATAATGTGATTCTAGAGTCTTCTCAATGACTATTATTTCAATTCACGCATTTTGAGTAGGATAGATTATATATTACCTGTCAGCATTGAACATTGATGTGTAAATATATTTACTATAAATATTTAATATTTGAAATAAAAAAAAATACCATGTTGCAAGTACCTAGGTAGGTATTTGAAAATAAGTAGGTAGGTACAATGAGTGATCATCTCGAATGCCAGAGTAATTTGTTTAAATAATGTGTAATGCTTTAGAGTTTAGATAGTAGAATCGTCAGGTGTCCGTATATAAATAACCAGACACCTGCAGTGAACATTTCTTGTATATTATGCAGGTCATTTTTTTTTTAGAGTACCAAAAACCAAAATTGATTTGTTGAATACCGATTTTGCGTAAAAATGTTTGATGTTCCCGGCACTTTTGAAAACTTTTGAGAATTTTAATTTTTGTAATGCACCAACAAGATTCACTTTCCCATCGAACAAGATAGTGGAAAATCGAACCATTATTTCGACCATTTATATAGTGTACACAGACACAAAAAATTAAAATTAAAAAACACACATAATTGTAAAATCAATACATTCACCGCTCCATTCAGTTTCTAAAATAAATTGGATTAATTCAATTGAATTGTAGGCATGAGTACATAAATGTGAATTGTACTACATATAATATTATATAGACAATGACTAATTTAAGACTTTTAAGTTTAAAAATAATAAAGATGCATAGGCACAAGTTTTTGTTCAATAAGCATTTAAAGTTCATATTTTGACAAAATTCATCAAAATTTCGAAAATTTAAAAAAATTAAAGTTAAAAATTCAGCATTCATTTCAATAAGGCACATTGCAGTTATATTTATAATACAAATACTATATGTGTACATATTGTTTGAGTAAAAATGAATTAAAATAAATTATGTTCAGTCTGACCTCTCTGTTTGACTTACATCCTTATGAATATTCAATTTATGTGTCACATGTTAAACTACGTCTTATAGACACACAAATTTACAATGCATACGGACATGAGTGCCATACGATAACGTCGACATTAATTACCCGAATTCATTCTATTTGGTATTCAAATGACATATATAATATTATATTATATTTCATATTATTTATGTTAAAAAAAAAAAATAGAAAATTATTTCATCAAAAGAAGTACTTATATTGAATAAAAATATAGAGTATAATTATTTTTTTTTTTGTTAAAACCTGATAAGGTCGGTGGCGTACGCAGGGGGAGGAGCTAACGGGCTGAAGCCCAACCCCTCCCATTGCCGTATTATTATTACTTTTTCCAAGTCTTAGCTATACAAATTTAATATTTTATACATTTTGAACTACAAATTAATTGAGGTTTTGTTAAAATTTGAACTTTAAATGCTTATAAAAAATAATTTTGCCTATATGTTTCTTAATATTTTTAAACAGCTATAATAAAAACTTATGATGAACCTTGTATTAAATATTTAAGCTTTTTGACCAAACAAATAATTATTTATTGACATTTTTAGAAAAAAAAACTAAAATTAATCAAATGCAATCCAACTGAAGACAGTCTAATCAGGGTTAGGTACCAAACAATTTTAACAAATTTTCATTTATTTTTGTTATTCCTGGTTATTTTAAAATCATCTCTAATATCAAATAATGAATAATAATATCAAATAATAATGGTTTTAAAACGAGTGTACGTTGACGATTCCTTTTAATTTCTGCAATTGTTTTGCTTAGTTCTAATACACTTTCATTCTATTCAGCATTCTATAGAATAAACTATTTTAATAAGTAACTAATATACAGGGTTTTCCATTTAACGTCAGACAAAACCTTCAAACCCGTCATTTTGGTTTTTGTTGTAACTACCGTTCCAATTCTATTACTGTAGATACAAGCCATTTTCAATTAATATTTATGTATTTATATAATACAATATAAAAACATAATCTATTCACCATAACATTTTCGAAATATTGTGACTCTTTTTAAGGTATCTACCCATATGCAGGAGAAAATTTTGAATAATGTTAGTTTTTTTTTAATTATTGTGAATAAAATATTTTACGCACTATCAAAAATGTTGAAAATGTATTAGAATGTTCCTCGTAAGTTTTTATTTAAGTAATTATTTAATTTGTTTAATTGCTATAATAACTGTTTTTAATATTTTGTGTTTCAATTTTAATAGGTGATCTCACGAATAGTTAATCAGCAGTACCCAAAGGCAGCCACAGAATATGGGTAGCAGGCAAAGAGAATTTCTTTAAAAAGACTGTAATGATCATATTTTATAATTAAATATTTATATTGTTAATTAACACAAAATATATAATTTAGCACTCAATAACTGGTTGTTTTCATATTATAATAATACAACTAGATAATTAAAAGGATTAAAGATAAATCAAATGAATTTTGTCAACATTTGATCTTTAAATGCTTATGAAAATTTGTTGCATAATTATATGTAAAAAAAAAACTAAAAACTACTAAATTGAAAATGTTTATAAATAACTTCAAATTGTATTATGTTTGGAAAATAATAGAATAAACTAACTTAAAAATACCCCAAAAAATATTGTGCATTTATGGTCATCTATTAATTTCCTCTAACAACAACTTATATAGAACCTTGTATTAAATTTTCAAGTTTCTTTCTGCCAAAAAAGCGATGATAGACACAAAAAAATAATGAAAAAACACACATTATTCATCGCTCAGAATCAAAAATAATTTTTACAAAACAAAATTTATTTTAATTCTATTTGGTTTATATAATTATATTATGATCAAAATTAACTTAATTCGACAATACAAATATTAGTCAACTTATAATAGTTACTGCATTTTAGAACAACATAAGACCATCTAGGAAAACTTTTTGAACTTCTTTCAACTTGCCTATTAAAATATTGAGTGTGGACATTTAAATGTTCCTATGAGCCGATGACGAATTTTAAAGTAATACATGTTTAAAACTTACCTAACACTAATATATTATGCTGTTGGTTGCTAATCTAGCTGCTGCTATTGCCAACTACATTTCGACTTCAGACAAGACGAAGAGTGCACCAAAGATTGAACTATGGAGGAACTATGGCCTTGGATCGCTGAACACTACTTGTTGGCTGGACGATCATACAGTTTTCCATTCCATATTTTTTGGTTACAATATACATTATACATGTTAGATATTATTATACTATTATGTTATTATTTTATAAAATGCCTGGGAATACTATATAATACCAAATACAGCCAGAAATCTATAAAATTGTTAAAATTAATAAGTATTACCAAACAATGTATAGGTAATGTATTAAATGCATCTTATCGGTTTTGTCATTTTATAAAATTCCTTCGTCCAATGTAAATCCATTAGTTATGAAGAAATTGGATCTGGACAAGGCTTTATTAAATGTTCATGTTCAACAAGATATCAAAAAACCAATGTACGTGTTTAAAAAAAAAATGTCAACCTTATTTACAATGTTGTAATAAATAAATTGAACTATTCTTTGTTAACCTAAACTTATTAAATATATATTATATTTAATTTTTTTAATCTTAATAACATATATTTAAAAAAGTGTATTGTATTTATTTTCTTATAATAAGTACCTATACGTTGTACATACATTTTTGTATTTTCCAGAATAATATAACAGTAATAATAATTAATATTTAATAACTGTGTATTAGGTACCTACTACCTAGGTACCATACAAATTATTTATTTCTTTTGTTTTATTTTTTTGAATGCATTAAATTCTGTAATATTAAATTGGTACTTTGTAATAAATATTATCTTGTGTACTAATACAATTGACTGTCTTGGTAGTATTATTATGATAAAAGGAAATGGATTTTCTTACTGATTAATGATTTCCCTATTTTGCATATTATTGGCAATATGTTATTTGTAATTTTATGAAATGCCTGGTTACCTATTATTCAAAATATATAGGAAATGTATGTAAAAAAATATATTATATTATACAATTCTTTAAAAATCACCAAGTAGTATAAAGAATTTCTAAGCATTTCATAAAATACCTATATTATACTCATTGTGGCTAACATTTTATATGCCGGTTGGCTCATTTAACATTGGACACTAATAAGTCTTATTATTCAAAAAGTACCAATGTTTTTGAAAATATATTTTTTATACTGTTTCAAGTTAACGTTTATTAAAACAATTATATTTTTTTTAATTATATTATATTAAATTTTATACTTTTTTAAATATTACAAAATGCAGTTTTAATTTCATTTTCGAAAGCACAATATTTTTCCGAGTATTTCAATACTTATAAGTCGAATTAAGAATGTGTATAGTTTACGAGTTATAAGTATTTAAAGTTTTGTTGTGTTGTAAGCGCGTACTACTATCCACTCCGCTCATCAACACTTTGATTAGTCTTAAGATATAACTCATAAACTACAACTAGTCGTCCTAAATTTGATTATTATGTATTTAAATACGAATAAAAAATGTTTTGCTTTGGAATATGAAATTAAAACTGTATTTTGTCATTAAAAAAAAGTAATAACTTAAAAAATGATGAGAGGATCAGTGATGGGCAGTTACTTTAGCCAAAACATACCAATATTTATTATTGCCTTGTAATGCGATAACAATGTTTTCATCTGATTTGAATTTGCCATTATGTCTACTTAAGATTTACTTTTCTAAATTTCAAATTTATTTCAAAAAGTTCCGAAAATTCGGAATTTTCAAACGTTGATTATTCGGTATTTAAATCAGAAATCTTAATACGTGGACTGATCGATTTCAAGTGGACATTATAACGAATTCACATAAGGTTTCTTAAGAACTATTGCATTATGAGGTTGATCCGTGATCGGTAGGATGGAAGTATGGAGCAGCGTACAATATTATACAAATGAGCATAAATTGTTTACCGTTTACGCACGCAACATAAACTGATATGATATTTTCCATCCGTGATAGTGATAAACCGTTATCATTTAATTCGTCTGGTTGATAAGATGAAAAAAACCAAATACAATCCCAATGTTCTCAAACCGATATTTACCTTAAATTGTATTTAATATTATGTTATTCAAATAATAAAAACGCTACTACACAGATAAAGTAGTTGCCTAATGCCTACGCGTTGTGGAATTTTGGTGATTCTACTATAAATACCGAGGGAGTGGTTCTAATCCTAGCAAAGCAGTTTTTTGTTTTGTTGTACATTTGTAAGACGGAGTGTACCAAAAAAGTAATAACGTGAGTATATTTAAGACATTTACATTGATTTTGAAGTTAGAAAATTATAATAGATATCATTAAGCGTTTGCAATTTGCGAATAATATACCATATAATAGTCCCTTACAACAGTGGCGTCATTTAGGGGGGGGGGCAAGTTGTGCATTTGCCCCTGTCTGATTTTAAAACAGGCCCGATGGCCCGGTGCCCAGTTAATGCCATTTCACAATGATTATTATATTTTATTGGCGCAAAAACATGCCTATTATATAATATTTTCAGAAAATTGTATATTATATAGTATGTACTAAGAAATTATTGTCACAATTTTACATTTTGATAGTTGGAATATTTTTATATTTAGAAGTATGCGGGGACTTACACATTGTAATATGTAGGCATGTATATTTGTTTGTGTGAGTGTGTCTTGTAAACACATAGGTAATATGTGCACAACAATAATAATAATGAGTATCGTAATCCCGTATAGTTTTATTTCTAAAATCTAAAATTAATACTGATTGTCATTCTTATTAATTATCATTGATCCAATGATCCCAGACTTCAGTTAGCTTGCGAGAGTCGTGTATCTTAAACTATTCAACTATTCTGTGTATTGTGTTAATTTAGTTGAGTTTAAATTTATTTTTTCGTTTACATTAATTTAGTTTACATTAATCTTTTAATCTGGGCAAAATGACTTAAACAAATAAATGGGTGGTGTGGCTAAAAATATAAATTTTCTGCAAACCGCTCAAGAATCGAAAACAATTTATGTTTAATAAACTGACAAAACTTGAACCTTACCTTAATAATATTAATTTGTAAATATATCGTATGCCTATAGAGTATAGACTATAAGTGATGAATCAGGGAAAATTGATTTATAGATGTTGGGGTTGATATAAAATCTAAAAAAGAGAAGATATCCTTTAATAAACTACTAATATTTTTGTTTATCAATAGTTAATATTGCCATAATAGTTTGTAGACTTTTACCCATTCAGGCCGGTCAAAACCTTTGCCCCCTATATTGAAAACTGAAATGACGCCACTGCCTTACACACTTATATAGTTGTGTACCTATATACTACTTATAGCTAATTTATAGTTATAAATTATATTTTTATGTAATAAGTTATATTAGAATATCTACCTACCTGTACCTACTAAGGTCTTAAGAATCATGTTCCGCGAATATTCAACAATATTAAATCTAGAAATTTGGTTGCTTAAACTAATAACTAGTTATTTATTAAATGTACTACCTATACCTATTTTCAATTTCAATATCGAAACAGGCTTGTATTCGGGAAGTAGAAATTAATATAGCTTAATAGTATTGTGTTCAGTGTTTAAAATTATGTGTAAGTACCTAGCTTAGTACCACCTACCTAGTACAGCATTTTGTACTCAAGTTAATATTTTAATGCTAAGGTAAATCCCCATTATTACTTAGATAACTAATCAGTAACCAACAAGAGACCACCAAATAAATTATAGAAATTTAAATTCCATCCAACATATGCTTGCAGACAATATTCTCTTGGGCTGATATCAACGTGGCAGTTTTATTCGAAGAATGTCGCATACTGCAGCAATATATGAACAACGGTAACGAAATTGGCCACTGCTTGTGCATAATGAACAGACAATAGTTGTTGAACCAGCAGCACCAGTACCAGTAGCTGCAGATTTAGTTCCAGTTGTTGCACCACTATCAGTAACTGATAATTTAGTAGCATTTGTTGCACCGGTAGAAGCAGTTTCATTAGTACCAGTATCAATTCAGATGCTTCATGTAGAACTACCTGACAACGAAAGGCTGATAGTACGTGGTCATGCTTACAACCTACAAGGTAGTAAATATAACTAAAAAATATCATAATTAATATAATTTAAAAATTAAAATGGTACTTTAATTAAAAATGTTAATTCAATTATGTCTGTATAGTGTATGAATAGGAGCAATAAAGGGAGGTATAATGTCTATAGCACCCGCCAAAAACACATTAATTTCAAAGATCATAATGGCCACCAAACGCAAAATATTACCATAGTCACCATCTGTTGGCATCTAACAAATATTTTATATGGTAAAAGTTTTGGCTGTGAATCATGGAATACTGATAACAAATTTATTTGATTACAATGAAAAGTAAGAATAATATGTATATTTATAATATGGTCTAACTTGTAAAAATTCTAAACTAAATTCTTCACTTAAAAATATTTTTTTTTGAAGTTTCCATTATTGTTATAGCAAACTAAAAAAATAATAAATTACTTCTATTTTTTTATTATCTGTATTTAAGACTCATTTGTAATTTATCTATTTATTATTATTGTTACTTATAAATTAGATACTTATTTTTAGCTATTGGCTCAGACAAGTCGGATCAAACATAAATTCAGTCAATAGATTACCAAGACTAACTAACAATAGTCTCGAAAGTTTTCATAATGCCTTACGGAACAAATGTAACTCACCCTAACTCATGAATATTTTTAGGTAATCATATTTTATTTTTTTTTTACACTTATTAAATTAACGACAACTGCTACCAACCATATTGGATTATAATATTACAGATCACCTATCTCACCTGAATATGAGTTTCCACACTATTGTGGCTCAGATGAATAAAAATTTACGGCCAACAAGAAACCACGAAATAAATTATAGAATATAAATTCCATCCAACATATGCTTGCTAACAATATTCACTTGGGCTGATATCAACGTGACAGTTTATTCAAATAATGTCGCATACTACAGCAATATATGAACAACAGCAATGAAATTGGGCATTGCACGTGGATAATGAACCGCCAATAGTTGTTGAACAAGCAGCAGTTGTTGCACCAGTATCAATAGCTGATGCTTTAGTAGCATTCGTTGCAAAGGCAGAAGCAGTTGCATTAGCACCAGTATCAGGTCAGATGCTTCATCTAGAACTACCTGACAACGAAAGGCAGATAGTACGTGGTCATGCTTAAAACCTACAAGGTAGTAAATATAACTAAAAAATATCATAATTAATATAATAAATATTACTTTAATTAAAAATGTTAATTCAATTATGTCTGTATAGTGTATAAATAGGAGCAATAAAGGGAGCTAATAGGGTCTTAAGCACCCTCCATAAACACAATAATTTTTTTATAGTATCTACTGAATACTTTATATTTTATTATAGTAATATTTATAGATAAATTGTTAATACTATATTATATAAAATATTTAATAATTTTGAGTGAATAGCAATGACAGTTGTGTAAAAAGGATTGTATTGGTGTAGGCTGTATGTCTAATATTAGAGGTCTAGTTGCGCCAATGTCTATTAAAACCTGGCTTCTTATAGTTTGATACTGTTACAATACTTATCAAACTTCACTTAACTTAGAAATATTCTGAATTTATTCAATCAATGTATAACAATAAACAAATAATCATTAAAATTTATGTGTAGATAATTGAAGACATAGATACCGGAGTTCAAGAGTAGAAGGACGTGCTAGAAACGAAAGACTTATTATATTTGAAGCTATTTATGGTGAACTTGAAAATGAAGAGGTAGAGCCACATCAAGAAAAATGTATGATAAATTAAATTAATTTTCATTGCGTATTACATTATTGTAAATACTTGTAAACTTAAAACATTCTTTGTTCAGTCCCTGAAGTTTGCATAATTTGCTACAATGAAATTTCCACCACTACGGTAGTGCCATGACAGCATCATTTCTGCAGAGTATGCATTGATAGGTGGATGCGAGATGGTTGAACAGTTTGTCCGCTATGCAGAACTAACATCATTATGCTACAAAAGTAATTATTTAATTTGTTTAATTGCTATGATAACTGTTTTTAATATTTTGTGTTTCAATTTTAATAGCTGATCTCAGGGATAGTTAATCAGCAGTACCCAAAGGCAGCCACAGAATATGACGAATTTTAAAGTAATACATGTAGTAAGTAATACTTGTAATAAGTAATAATTAATAATAACAATATAGACCGACAAACCGTCTCCGCTCAGAATATTTAATTCTATATCAGAGGATTCGTGGACTTCAAAGTTAAATTTTTAAATAAGTTTATGTCGCTTTGCTGTTCAATGAATATCATTGTATAAGGAAAAATGTGTACTCATGTATTTTTAATATATTTTAACTTATACCTATACCTATAAGTTCTGCATACATTTTTGTGTTTTTCAGAATAATATAACAGTATTAATAATTAATAAGTAATAACTGTGTACTAGGTAATTACTACCTACCATACAAATTATTTTATTTTTTGTTTCATTTTTGTGAATGCATTAAATTCTGTAATATTAAATTAATAGTTTGTAATAAATATTATCTTGTGTACTAATACAATTAATTGACTTAGGTAGTATTATTATGATTAAAGGAAATGGATATTCTTACTAATTTACCTATTCTGCATAATATTGACAATTTGTTATTTGTAATTTTATGAAATGCCTAGTTATCTATAATTCAAAATATTTAGAAAATGTATGTAAAAAAAATATATTATATAATTCTATAAAAGTCACCAGGTAGTATAGATAGAATTTCTTGTCATTTTATATAATTATTATTTTAATACCAATATTACTAATATTACACTAATAAGTCTTATTATTCAAAAAGTACCAATGTTTTTGAAAATATATTTTTTATACTGTTTCAAGTTAACGCTTATTAAAACAATTATATTTTTTTTAATTATATTATTTTAAATATTATATTTTTTTAAATATTTTAACATGCAGTTTTAATTTCTTTTTCGAAAGCACAATATTTTTCCGAGTATTTCAATACTTATAAGTCGAATTAAGAATGACCATAGTTTATGAGTTATAAGTATTTAAAGTTTTGTTGTGTAGTAACCGCGTACTACTCTCCACTCCCCTCATCAACACTTTGATTAGTTTTAAGATATAACTCATAAACTACAACTACTCGCCCTACATTTGATTATTATGTATTTAGATACTTATAAAAAATGTTTTGCTTTGGAATATGAAATTAAAACTGTATTTTGTCATTCAAAAAAAGTAAAAAACTTAAAAAATGTTAAGAGGATCATTGACTTGCAGTTATTTTAGCCGAAACATACCAATATTTATTATTGCCTTGTAATGCGATAACAATTTTTAAAACTTATTTGAATTTGCTATTATGTCTACTTAAGATCGGTCAGTCTACTTTTCAAAATTTCACCCAGACACAACTATCTCGGTAGGATGGAACGAAGTACATACAAATGAGCATAAATTGTTTACCGTTTAAGCACGCAACGTCGTTTCAGTGACCGGTATAGGTAACCTAACCAACATGCGTGTGCGGGACGCCACAACATTTCTTTTATACGCAATCAACACTCTTATGGCTTATGATCACTTACTACGCACACATTTACAGGAGCCGCATGCATGCAATTTGATAATTGACTATTCCATCTCCTTAAAAACTGTCCGCCACCGATTCCCTTCATGATAAAATAAACTTACAATTTTTTTTTTTTTAAAACTGTTATTTTAACGACTAGAAACCATATAAAATTTTTTTGAAATATAGAGTGTTCTATGATAAAATAATGGCAACATCATATCGGCGTATTATTACAAGTACTTTTTTGTAATATATTAATATTATTGTAATTTGATCAAAAATGTATACTTAAAATTATTAATAAATACATTATTTTATTTAATTGGTTCAATATTGGTACTACAACTTGTACGTCATAATAATGTTTTATAATTTTCTGAGTGAATAAATAAAAGTGTACACAAATTTAGTCATAAAAGTAGATATCCTAATTGTCCACCAATCAATCTAATATTTATGTTAAATTACAGCAGAAATCCATACGCCATAGTTATTTCATTTAATTGGTAGGTACCGCATATATAGCAATATACCTAAATACTAAATAGGCGGTCTTGTTTTAATAATACTTTTCTAATGTATTCAGAATACGTATTTAATTACTTTGTGTCATTTGTACCTATTTGAAATATGTATTTAATACTGTGTTTCAAAAGTATATATTACTTTACTATTATTAGTACCTATATTACAATTTACAAATACAATTTAAAAGTAGGTATTTAAAATACTATACAAGTACTTTTTTGTAATATATTAACTATATATAAACTTACAAATATATATTTTTAAAACTGTTATTTTAACGACTAGAAACCATATAAAATTTTTTTGAAATATAGAGTGTTCTATGATAAAATAATGGCAACATCATATCGGCGTATTATTACAAGTACTTTTTTGTAATATATTAATATTATTGTAATTTAATCAAAAATGTATACTTAAAATTATTATTAAATACATTATTTTATTTAATTGGTTCAATAATTTAAAATGTCACATGCATATTATATTGCCTAGTTAAGTCATACTTATATATAATAAGTAAATTTAGAATCGGGATTTGTATTTATATTTTATTTGTATTTCTTCTTCGTTTAAATATCTGATTTCGTCCATATGTATATTTATTTTTTAGATATTTCGGGTATAGAATAACCTACTAACGTGGAATGTTCTTTTAAATTTTCAATACTTACCTATAAAAATTCAACCTTTTATAAATGTTAAACTTCATCAATTTCATTTTGAAATTTGATAAATTTGAAAATTCGAACTTCAAATGCTTAAAAAAATATTGTGCCTATCTGTTTTTAACATTTTTCAACTGATGCTGTAACAATATATCAAGACTCAAGAGCCTTGTATTAATTTTTCACACGTTTTGAACACACAAAAAATTCTTTTTGACATTTATGAAAATTTTATATTGTATAGAAAATACTAATATGAACATTATTCAGTGAAAATTGCATGTATCTATAGTTATTTGTTTTTGAATTACAACAAAATAAGAAAATCGGTACATGAGAAATCGTTATTTATTTATATATTATGGGCGGCCGGTATTACACTTTTTACGTTTTTGTTAAAATATA
This sequence comes from Macrosiphum euphorbiae, assembly GCA_949089665.1. NCBI lineage: Eukaryota > Metazoa > Arthropoda > Insecta > Hemiptera > Aphididae > Macrosiphum > Macrosiphum euphorbiae. The sequence continues at coordinate 316,875 of CARXXK010001595.1, forward strand.
CATTCAAATTTAACCGTCTACTGACAAGTTTTTAACTCTCGTATAGTTTAATTTGATGGTACTTAATTAATTAAATGTAACAGAATTTGTAATAAGTTATGGTCAAAAAACTTTAAAATGATCTTGATTTTTTGGAATTTATTTTTGAAATGTTACAATTGTTATGATCATCGTGCCGGTGAATTATTACACAGAATTTACCTATAGCTAACCCAACGTTTTATTGAAACGTCGCATAGATGTTCATTTATAATATTGCTAAAATGTCGCGAGAAAATATGGATACAATATCCCACGTATGTCAGCAAAGACTTCCGTTTAGCAGTTGTAGGAAATAGTCATTTTGTTGCAACTCCAATGCGACTCGCAAGGTGGTGGTACGTGTTTTAATAAAACATCTCCACAACATCGAAGAGATTTGACAGTGGGATATCTTACTTACCTACTTTTTTCATTATTGATAGGAATTGACCATATTATTATCTATATCGTTCTCGAGACCTTGTGTTGCGGTGGTGACTTGTGCATAGGTGCGTATATTGTTTTACAGACTTACAGACTTAAATTTCTGGTCGAGCCTAGGCAATTTGGACAGCGCCCCTATTTTTTTTTTTTATTAACATACATGTTTATAAGTTAACCTATTAATGTTTATAGTACCTACTACAGTTATCAGTATAGCGTACGCAGGTTTTTAGTTCGGTTAGGGTTTCACCTGAGTAAATAATTTACATTATTTTTTTCTAAATAGTTTCTATGTAATTGGTTATAACAAATTATAATTATTCTCAAATGTAGTCTACATTAAGAACACTCGAGTGTTCAATCTTGACACCTATATAGTATATGGTCTTCTATAGAGCATCTTCGGGTCGTAGTATGTGGTAATTATCGATGGACGGTGATACATGATGATACACTATACGACGGTTATGACAGATGTTTAGCAATGTTCTAAACCAGCCAAAAAACTGAAACTAGGATTATCGACGTCTTTGTCATATTTAACAATTTATATTATATCTATTAAAAATGACCAACAATTGATCGACTTTGTGTATTTAAATGGTTTTATTTTTTTGTCAACGGAAGAAATTTCAGGGGGGGGGGTCAGAACCCTAGAACCCTACCCCTGCGTATGCCACTGACAGTTATTGTATTTGTATAAAGGCATATTATAATGTTTTTGTTAGATTAATAAAATGTATCTATAGTGGTACACACAAATATTTTTGATTTTATTACACTTTCACGAAAAATAAAATGTCCACGATCTCCACGAACATATTATTATTATAATATAAGCATTATAAATAAAATATATACACCATACCCCATAGGGGCGCATCAATGGGGGGGGGGGCAAAAGTAGCAGTTGCTCCATGCAGCAGGGATGGCCAAAAATGTCGTTTGTAATATTATAAAAATAAAATATTTAGTTGAATAAATATTCATTATTACTTTTACGAATTTACGAGTTCAATTGTCGGAATACCTATTTATTGGGAAAGAGAACGCTGTTTAATATGGAGCTTGTTTTCGTAATACCTAGTACCTACATACTAATCGAACTATTTTTAATATTATCACTATTCACTACATACTATATTGACAAGTTATAACTAATAGCCACCGGGACATCGAGCTGTCCGCATATGATATTGCCATGTACCATTATATTGCAGTACTGACTAGTGCTCTTGATTTGATGTGGGTAATACCCGGGGACCAACAAACCCGGGTACCCGGGTACCAGTTTATTCGGGTAATACCCGATTTTGTGGGTAATCAACGTTTTTGGGTAGTGGGTACCCATTACCCAAAATTTTCGGGTACCCAATGGTTTCTGTTATACGTAAACGGTTGTTTTAATTATTAATTGCACTAGTCTTTATACTTTAATAATTATTTTTTTCAAGTATAATGTTGAATACTATGTTAAAAGCTATTATAAAACCTATATTGTGGATAACGGATATAGTGGCCTTATTCGTTATCTTTTATGTGTATAGCTATACCCAGATAATAAGTAATCACAATCATACAATTAAATAGATAAAATGCAGCACGTGCGGCAATATGATATTATTAATAATACTATATCTGAACTGTGAATTTTGAAGTTCTGCAGCGTGAGTGACCGTACTAACCTCGTACTATACGTGTTATATTTAAAAGTACTGCATTTTTCAAAATATAAAGATGTCTGGAAAAAGAAAAAGTTGGGTTTGGCAGTTTTGCAAAATATGTAATAATGAAAAAGATGTTACTTGCAATATTTGTAATGCCATAATATCATATAATGGATCACCATCGGCAATAAATAAACATTTAAAGTATGTTCATAAATATGATACAGTAACAGGGTCTACAGCTATTGAAATGGATGAGAATGAAAGGTATTATAATTATTTTATAATATTATCACAGAATTAATCTATGATATTTTTACAATAATTATGTATAGTTAATTAATGCAATTATTTTTGAGAGTGTGAAATTTTCTACTTTCTACTCAAGGCAAATACTATAAACGTATGATATTCATTTTATTATATTAATATTTTTTATCTAGATAATTATTCGAATAAATATGTATTCGAATAAAATTTTATCTTAATTAATCATCTAAATAAAAGGCATAAATCTAGTTTAGGGGCCAAGCGATTTTTTCAATTTTTTTTATCGAAACTAATGTATCTCATCGAGTTAAGAACGATGGTGCAATCAGAATTTGTCGCTCTCATTTAGTTCCGAAGTTATGGCCTTCCAACGTTTTCGATTTTACGTTTATACGCATGCGCGCAAGGCGCAACACTACTATAATGATGCGCGGAGGACAATTTTTGTTATTTTTTTGTACTTACGTATTCGGTATACTTTTTTTTTTTGAAACTTATGTACTTATGTAGTATGTACCCTGTGACCTACTTGAGGTGGTGTTGCATAGCAAGTCGGGGGATATTTTAGATTTGCGGAGCGGAGCGACGGCGCCGAGGAGCGTAGCGACGAGTGCCGCTAGCAAGGCATCACTGCCCAGGGCCCATACTACGACAACTTACCCTGTGACCTACTTAAGGTAGTGTTGCACAGGTTAGGTTAGTTTTGTGCAAGCGTATAAACATAAAATTGCGTAGAATTTTTTAAAATAGCAGGGGAATTATATGATCCTGTTAATGTTTTGTTGTTGGAAAATAATTCCGATGACTCTAAATCTGACGATGATACAGAAGACAACTCTGAATAATAATAAACTTTTGTAAATAAAAAGATGCTTTAAGAATCGTTTTTTTTTAATTATAATTTTATATTATAGTAAAATATATTTTTAAAATCAATTTTTTTCCGGGTTTTTGGTATACTATAAAAAGTAAGTAAAATAGGGAAAATATGATTGCATCAAAAACTTAGGCTTACAAAAACACACATTTATAAAAAAAAAAATTTTTAAAAAAGTCGTTTTGTGTTATTTTTAACGACGATACCATAATATTTTTAAAAAACGATTTTTCCCCCGGTTTTTTTGGTATAACTTTAAAAGTAAGTACAATATCGAAAATGTGATTGCACCAAAAACTTGGGCATACAAAAACACACATTTAAAAAAAAAAATTTTAAAAAAGTCGTTTTGGGCTATTTTTACCGACGATACCGTGATATTTTTCAAAATCGATTTTTTACCGGTTTTTTTGGTATAACTTCCGTAATAAAAAAGAGCGACAATTTCTCCAAACAGATTCAAATTCAGGGCCTTAAAAAACACATTTTGAAAAAAAAAAAAAATTGAAAAAATCGCTTGGCCCCTAAACTAGATTTGTTCCAAATAAAATTTCATTCGAATATCGCCCAACTCTGGGTTGAACAAAAAATTGATCGAGTCTCGTAAAGTATCTATCCTATAGAAAATTTGACGGAGATGACCAGTGATTAATTATTTATCAAATATCTTAGTAGTTTTTTTTTTTGAACACTGTGATATACAATATACATATACACAAATAAAAAATAATAATGAATATAAAAACCAAACAGCATTTTAAATCAGTGTATTATTGACTTTACTTAGAATCTAAAATCACTGCTAAATTTATTGTATGAAATATAAATTTTTATTTAGTTCAAGAACATCAATTTGTACTGCTTCATTATCAAGTAGTTCTTCAGTAAACGCAGAAATTGCTGATAGTGCACAACCTACTAGGAAGAAAAGACGAAGAAATAACGATAACTATAGTGCTGATAGACAAGAACAAATCTCCCAAGCACTTGCATATATGATTTCTGCGAATGGACTCCCAATTTCATTTGTTCAAAGTGATGGATTTAAACACTTTATGTCACTTGTGGAACCTGGGTATCAAATTCCCGTAGCTTCAACAATATCATCGCGATTGCAATTGTTGTACGGTGAATTGCGTGCAAAAATAATGAATTCTTTGAGCTCAGTGTCATTTGTAGCTTTGACAACGGATGGTTGGTCGTCAAGAGCCCAAGAATCATTTATATCAGTAACAATCCACTATATTAATGATAACTGGGAATTGAAAAATTATACTTTATGTGCAGAGTATATAGAGGAAAGGCACTCGTCTGAGAACTTGGCATTTATGTTAGAAATGGTAATTGCAGAGTGGGAATTAGATGGAAAAGTTCATGCAGTTGTGCATGATAATGCTGCGAATGTTGTATCCTCAGTTCTTTTAGTTGAAAACGTGGAGAATAGTATTAGTTGTGCTGCACATACAATACAAATTTGTGTGAAAACTGCTTTAAAATCGGTGAAGTTATATTCACTCATATTGAAGAAAGCTAGTACTATGGTTAGTCATTTTCATCATTCCAATGTTGCAGCTCTTGCTTTACGAAAGAAACAACAGCAGCTTGGATTGAAAGAACTCAAACTAATTCAAAGCTGCGCCACTAGATGGAATTCGTCTTATTTGATGTGTGAAAGGCTTGTAGTAAATCGAGGTGCTATCATCGCAGTTTTAGCAGACAGAGATATAACTTCTGCTGCGTTAGCTTTGAAACTTGAAATAAACGAAGGGGAATGGACAGAAATGGAATCAATGATTAAGCTCTTAAAGCCTTTGCAAGTTGCAACAGTGGTATTATGCGAGGAAAATGTTACGATTTCTATACTCCGACCAATTATTTATGGGTTAATCAATAAACACATGCTAATAAAATCTGAAGACAATGAAAATGTAAGAAACTTCAAGGAAGATATAAATCAAAATTTACAAAAGAGATTTAAAATGAAGAGGCAGGAATATGATGAAGTAGTTATAGATCAAATATCTTGTTTTCTAGATCCAAGATACAAATATTTAGAGACAGAAACTGATGAAGTAAAAGAAAATGTAAGAAAAAGTGTACAAAATGTATTACAGACAACGAGACCAGCTGAATCTAATGAAGTCGTAAGTGAGGAGATTAGTGCAATGGATTTTTTATTGGATGCAAAATCATATGGGGAAAACGAAAGTGAATTCGATATGTACTTACGTGAACCTCAATTAAACCATAATGTATCCAATCCCCTTATATGGTGGAAAAATAATGAGTTGAAATATCCAAATCTGGCATTGTTAGCTAAAAAATATTTATGTGCACCGGCAACATCAGTTACATCGGAACGTTGTTTTTCCACAGCAGGAAACATTGTAACATCTAAAAGAAGTTGTCTTTTGCCAGAAAACGTTAATTTACTGACGTTCTTAAAAAGGAATCAAAATGCCTTCAATCGTTGATTTATTATTTTATTGTTATTAATATTTATATTTATTTATTCATTAGTTTATGGGTCTAGGCCACCATCGATTTATTGTTAATTATTACATTGTTATAAAATATAAATTATCTAATTTTGAGTTATTAATATAAGATGTTAATATTATAATATAATATTTTTGTTATCTGTTAATTTTTCTGGGATTTTTTTTAAGTGATTAATTAATAAATTTCCTTTTTTTCTTCATATTTTGTTGTTTTTATTGCATATTTTTAACGCATATATCTAGCGATAGTTAAGGTCATATTATAGCGCATATTTATGCAATTTAAGTGCTATAAATCCCAACCCTGGTAATGAGTTTACAAACCATAACGGGTACCCGATCCGTAACGGGTACCCAATCAATAATGGATACCCGAAATATTGTAAATCGGGTAATACCCGTAAAACCAGGGTACTCGGGTACCCGGGTAGTACTCGGGTACTCGGGTATCGAGAGCACTAGTACTGACTACTGAGACTCAGTAGCTTGTTATTCGATTATAATATCTATTATATTCCTATCTATTTGTATCTATATTATTTATTTATACAAGAAATAACAAATATTTTGAACTTGGTCAATTTTTAGGATAATGTTATTGTTATAATATTAAACATTTTAAACATAGTATCCCTACCTATTTCCTTAGTCGTTTATCATTACAATAATTCATAGCTATAGATAGGTATAAAATATACCATGTACAATACCACCATGAGACATGTGTTTGAAATTAATAATTATATGTAGACATATTATTGGGTAGGTATGTAATAATTTATTAATTTGTTGTTTTTAATTATTTGTATAAATTGTATCTGGTTCATGTGTTAAAATGTATTGTAAAAGACAATATCTAAGTGTAGCAAGAGTAGATAACTAATTAGCAGATAAGCATATGGTTTTTTTTAAGTATATTGTAGAAAGTTTATTCAAGCGTAGCGAGAAAATTTTTTTTTTGTTATTTACTCGTAAAAAAAGGCGTATACTGAATTTATGTTTGCTCCCCATACACTGTCCTTTAATACGGCCCTGATGCCCCTAAAAAGTTTCAGTTCGTGCCTGGGCTTGACTAGCTCGCCCCGTGCGCATGTCTATGACATCTACCTACTATTCACACACAAAAACGCACACCAACCACTGCTTTACGCAGTACGTACATATTAATTACATCGACTCGCTTCTCATACTAAGCAATTTGCATATACAGAACCCTTAAAATTTGAATGCTTGTATACAATACCACTTCCGTTGCATATTGAATGCACGAGTGCGTGTGTCTTGTGAAAAGGATGTTATTAACATAAACAATTGTATAAAAATGAATTAGTGAATAGTGAGTATGTACCGTTTTTATTAAAAAATAAATACAATTTTTAAAATTCTAATATGGATGTGAATGTGTAATTTAAACTTTACAATAAATCATGACTATCCACGCATTATAGGGTATGGCAGTGACTAAACGTCTTATTACACCACTTTTAATTGTGTTGTGTAGAACTCGTTAATTGGACTTAACTCGTATTCCACCCACTATAATTTTCTGGTAGGTAAGAAAAGTGATTTACACCAACAAATTTCAGCAATAGAAAATAGGAATAATGATAAGTAGATAAATAACTAATATGTATTTAGAAATCTCATATAATAATGTAATGTTATATTCTTCAGTTTTCATTTGATCAAAATTAAATCATTAAATTAAAATATAAACCATGTTTAAGGCAAAAAAATTAAGACTGGAACTTGCAAGTAAGTAATATTTACTATGAATTATTAATTATTTAGTTTCATTATGAAGAACATAGTTGGTATGAACTACATAATATACAATATATATTTGTTATTTTTAAATATAGAACCTAAATGTCTGATTCATGTGAAGAAATTCATTTAAATATAACCATTAATTATGTTCTCATTTTAACATTATAATAATAATGTGAGAAGGATTTTATAATATTAATTTTACGATTTTTAAACACAATATTAGTTTAAAAAATTTGAATATATTATAATTTTTATTTTTTGCATACAAAATGATTCCTATGTATTTTGACATACACATTTAATGAATTTTGGAAAAAGCTTTTCCATAAGCCAACATAATGTAGGCTGTTGAAATAACAGTTAGAAAAAGAGCATCTATTCTTATAGGTATTCTGCTGTACATTTCAGTTTAACATAAAGCTATTATATATACCATTCAAGACTGTATGGATATTTAAATTAAAATGTAGTCAGTAAACAAAAAAATAAAATATTTTGCATAAATAGCCAGGAATTGTTTATGGGGGGGGGGGGGGCTAAGTATACAAATACAATGTGTTTTTTATTTACGCTTTTAATTTTTTTATTAATCTTGATAAAATTCTAAGGTCAACATCGGTCAATGGGGGGGGGCTATAGCCCCCTTAGCCACCCCCCTGGCTACGCCACTGTCCTTACATATTTGATATTATTAGTAGCTTACACAACAACTTTTTTAAATAAAACACACAGCACTTTAAAATCAAAACATTCATTGATCCTCGCAGAATCTAAGATAAAAATACTATAAAATATAGAATCCAGCAATAAATAGCTTCAAAATTGTCTTAATGATTTCAAAATTATATAAATTAATTTATAGGTAAACAAATTAGGTATTGCTCATATTATTAGATGGCACCATGTATGTATATTAAAAATATTTAGATAATTTTAATTTGTTTGAAATAATAGAAGAGCCATAACTGGTAGGTATATTATAATAAAACAACAATTGGTTTGCTTAAAAATTTATTTTAATAATTTTAAAAACATTAAGACAAATTGGAAGCTATTTATTGCGATTTTGTATTTTTTACTAAAAATCAGTTTTCAACAAAATCGATTTTGGTTTTTGTTGTAACTACCGTTGCAATTATATTTCGGTAGATACAAGACATTCTCAATGAATATTTATGTATATATTTACATAATACAATATAAAAACAATATCTATTCACAATAACATTTTCGAAATATTGTGACTCTTAATGAGCTATCTATCTACATCCATAAGAAAATTTCGAATTTTATTAGTTTTTTTTTAATTATTTTGAATAAAATATTTTACGCACTATCAAAAATGTTGAAAATGTATTACAACGTTCCTCGTTAGTTGTTGTAAGTGGATATTACAAAAAAAAATAATTTTGTATGAGCGCCTAGCTGAAGTTAACATTTTGAAAAATTTCATTACATTCACGAAAATTGGCAATTTTTTTCGAATTATGTTTAAATAAAAAAATTTCTATTTTTATCTTAGCTTAAACAATTTAAATAACAAAATAAATTTGCTTAGATAATGAAGATAACAATTTTAATGACATCGAACATATTAAACAATATCGTATATTGATTGATTTAAAATTGCTAATTATTCAAATGATGAATCGTAAGATCGTTTATTTATGTTCAATAAGTCGACATGTAGACTGTAGAGTCTAGGAGAATAATTATGAATAATTCATTAATAGTCTTATATTATAATTACGTTCAACTACATAAACACATAAATAATACATAAGAATATATTATTTAATGTTATTGCTTAATAATAATACCACTGCCTAACAAATATTCTAAGTAGGTAGTAGGTACACAATATGATTATAAATTGATGTTATTATACATTTATACTCAGTAGTCGGTTGTGAAATTGTATTTGTATCTAATAATTTGATATTAAAAATTAAAATATTTTTAAATTCGGCGGCCAGTGATAATATAATTTGTTGTTTATTGCAAGCCAAACTGATATGATATTTTCCATCCACGATAGTGATAAACCGTTTTCATTTAATTCGTCTGGTTGAATAAATTAAAAACCCAAAAAAAATCCCAATGTTCTCAAACTGATATTTACCTTTAATTTAATTTAATATGTTATTCAAATAATAAAAACACCACGACACAGATAAAGTAGTTGCCTATGCGTTGTGGAATTTTGGTGATTCTACTATAAATACCGAGGGAGTGGTTCTAATCCTAGCAAAGCAGTTTTTTGTTATGTTGTACATTTGGAAGACAGAGTGTACCAAAAAAATAATAACGTGAGTATATTTAAGACCTTTACATTGATTTTGATGTTAGAAAATTATAATAGATATCATTAATCGTTTGCCCTTTGCGAATAGTATACCATATAATAGTCCCTTATACACTTATATAGATGTGTAATTATATAATACTTATTGCTAATTTATAGTTATAAATTATATTTTAATAAGTTATAATAGAAGTCTTAAGCATCATGTTCTGTGAATATTCAACATTATTAACTCTAGAAATAAGTTGCACTAATAACAGGTTATTTTTTAAATGTACTACCTATACCTCTTTTCAATTTCAATATCAAAACGGGCTTGTATTCGGGAAGTAGAAATTAATATAGTTTAATAATATTGTGTTCAGTGTTTCAAATTATGTGTAAGTACCTAGCTTAGTACTACCTACCTAGTACAGCATTTTGTACTCTAGTTAATATTTTTATGTATAGGTAAATCTCCATTATTAGGTACTTAGATAACTAATCAGTAATTAGTACTTACTTATTGTTTATTTTTATTGTTATAGATATTACAGATGTGCAAGACGTGGTGGATATTTTTGTACAGGGTCATTAAAACAGTTGGGGAATGGCAAATTTATTTTTATTAATCATAATGGCCATAAAACACAAAATATTACCATCGTCATCATCTGTTGATATCCAACGAGTATTCTATATGCCATATAGTATATGGCAAGAGTGTTTGCTGTGAATCATAGAATACTGATGGCAAATGTATTTGATTACAATGAAAAGTAAGAATAATATGTTTATTTAAATATTTCCTAACTTATAAAAATCCTCAACTAATTTCTTCACTTAAAAATATTTTATTTTGTAGTTTCCATTATTGTTATAGCAAACTAAAAAAAATAATAAATTACTTCTATTTTTTTATTATCTGTATTTAAGACCATTGGTAATTTATCTATTTATTATTATTGTTACTTATAAATTAAATACTTATTTTTAGCTTTTTTCTCAGACACGTCGGATCAAACATAACTTCAGTCAATGGATTACCAAGACTAACTAACAATAGTCTCGAAAGTTTTTATAATGCCTTACAGAAAAAATGTAACTCACCCTAACTCATGGATATTTTTAGGTAATCATATTTTATTTTTTTTTACACTTATTCACTTAACGCCAACTGCTACCAACCATATTGGATTTTAATATTACAGATCCCCTATCTCACCTGAGTATGAATTTCCACACTATTGCGGCTAAGATAAATAAAAATTTACGGTCAGCAAGAAACCAAGAAATAAATTATAGAAATTTAAATTCTATAAAACATATGCTTGCTAACAATATTCTCTTGGGCTGATATCAATGTGGCAGTTTATTCAAAGAATGTCGCATACTACAGCAATATATGAACAACAGCAACGAAATTGGACTCTGTATGCGGATAGTGAACCACCAATAGTTGTTGAACAAGCAGAACCAGTATCAGTAGCTGATGATTTAGTAGCATTTGTTGCACCGGCAAAAGAAGTTGCATTATCACCAGTATCAGGTCAGGTGCTTCATTTAGAACTACCTAATAACGAAATGCAGATAGTACATGGTCATGCTTACAACCTACAAGGTAGTAAATATAGCTAAAAAATATCATAATTTATATAATTTAAAAATTAAAATGGTACTTTAATTAAAAATGTTAATTCAATTATGTCTGTATAGTTTATAAATTGTTAATACATATTATATAAAATATTTAATAATTTTGAGTGTATAGCAATGACAGTTGTGTAAAGGGGTGTAGGCTGTGTGTCCAATGTTAGAGGTCTAGTTGCGCCAATGTCTAAGAAAACCTTGCTTCTAATAGTTTGATATTGTTACAATACTTATCAAACTTCACTTAACTTAGAAATATTCTGAACAGTGGCGGCGCTAGGTTTTGCGGGGCCCGGGGCAAGTAAAAAATGTGGGGCCCTCTGGCCCTCATTGGTATCTTATACATTACATCCCAATTCCAAATTAATTATAGATTTAATTCAAAAGATAATTTTGTCCATCGATTTTAAAACCAAAAATTATTTTACATTAAGTAGGTAAGTATGTAAAGAAAATCAAAACAATCAATGATAAATGTATAATCATATTATTATTTGCATAGAAAATAAACTAATAAGTTAAGTTAAAATACTAGTCGATAGTTTCTATTTTTACTAATAATTTTTCTAATTATTACTAATTGTTATATTTTTTCCAAATGTTAAAAAAAAAAAAATGTATCTAATCAACACTAAGTTAAGATGACATATGTCAGTAAAACTTTATTTAATAAAAAAGTAAAAAAAAAAAAAGTAGATAAGTAATAACTTATATTTATAAACAAAGTTTAAAAAAAATGAGTGTGCTGAACAATTAACAATATTTTTTTTTTATTTTTATTTATATTTTAAAAATACATAATACATTGTTAAAGCAAAATGTTGTCAGTTATAATTCTTTAATTTTTCTAGCTTTTTTAGATGCAAAATCATTTATTATATCTTCATAATTTAGTTGTTCTGATAGTTCTTTTTCTATACGAATTGTAGCAAGTCCAGTAAGTCTTTGTTGTGACATGGTACTTCGTAAATAAGTTTTTATAAGTTTTAATTTTGAGAATGTTCTCTCTGCTCCAGCTGATGTAAGCGGAATTGTTAACATAATTCGTAAGGCAATATTCAAGTTGGGAAATGCGTTCGGTTTTTTTTTATGTCAGAAAGTACTTGAAGTGGTGTAGTATTTTTATAAATTAAATGGTGGAAAATTAATATTTCTTCGTATAAATCATAATCGAAATTATTTTACTGATTGCTAAATATCGATTATTTATATAATTATATATTTATTATGACTAAATAAGATACCAGAAATATCAAATTGACCGTAAAATTAAAACCAGTCTTGTAGTTAAGACTTACAGATCAAGCCGATTTAATATTATTTCAACGAAAACAATAGTATTTTTATTGATGCCAAATTGTTGTGAAAAATAATTAATAAAGTGAATTTTGTGGTATTTAAATACAAGTATTTATATTATGTTAAAAATACTCTTATAAAGTATTCAGAATATTTAAAAAATACTTTAAAAACATTGTATTTAGAATAGGTACCAAAAAATACTTCAAAAAGTATTTTAATACACGTATTGAAATACTTGGAATCGAATACTCTACAAGACTGATTAAAACAAATAAATTATAAAATTACTTATTTAAGATACAAAGAGCTATGTTGAAATATTTATGAATTTTTTTAATGGCAGTCAGCACTCCTGCTTCGCTATCTTTAAAATGAAGAAGTAAAAATATAAAATAAATATGTTCTAATGTTATATGAAACAAAAATTATACGTCGTCGCCCGTCACTCGAATTCTCCTGATATGCTGGAATCCGATAACAAATCTACCCGTATCACTAATCTTTATCGAATACTTTACGTATTTTATTCATATCTCTCGTAGAAAGTAGGTAACTATTAGTATATTTTATATATTAATATATTATACCTGCACATATTATTGGCTACATCAAATGCGATTAGCCAATAACGACGATACAACCTTCGAGCATTTTAGTTTTAACAATCATTATAAACAACTAAAATAAGTCGGTAGAACGTATAGAAATCAACTTAAATTTAATGTGATACATGGGTATTTTGGGTAATATACTTTTTGTTGTTAGTATACCTAATAGTATATGTTGTGTATACCAAGACTCGTGATCAAAAATTAACTTAATTTATGTTTTTTTGGTTTCATTCAGGTGGGAGCACTATAAATATCGGGGCCCCGGCGGGGCCCCAAAATCGCGGGGCCCGGGGCACGTGCCCCGCTCGCCCCGACGATTGCTCCGGCACTGATTCTGAATTTATTCAATCAATGTATAACAATAAACAAATAATTATTAAAATTTATGTGTAGATAATTGGAGACATGGATACCGGAGTCCAAGAGTAGAAGGATGTTCTAGAAACGGAAGACTTATTATACTTGAAGCTTTTTATGGTGAACTTGAAAATGAGGAGGTAGCGCCACATCAATAAAATGAAAGTATGATAAATTAAATTAATTTTCATTGGTTATGGCATTTTTGTAAATATTTGTTAACTTAGCACCAGCACCATTTCTGCAGAGTATGCATTAAGATTTGGATGCGAGAGGGTTGAAGAGTTTGTCAGCTATGCAGAACTAACATCAGTATGCTACAAAAGTAATTATTTAATTTGCTTAATTGCTATGATAACTGTTTTTAATATTTTGTGTTTCAATTTTAATAGCTGATCTCACGAATAGTTAATCAGCACTACCCAAAGGCAGCCACAGAATATGGGTACCTACCAGGCAAAGAAGGTTTTCTTTAAAAAGACTGTACTGATCATATTTTATAATTAAATATTTATATTGTTAATTAACACAAAATATATAAGTTAGCACTCAATAACTGATTGTTTTCATATGATAATAATACAACTAGATAATTAAAAGGATTAAAGATAAATCAAATGAATTTTGTCAACATTTAATCTTTAAATGCTTATGAAAATTTGTTGTATAATGATATGTATCTTTTTTGTTTTTTAATTGCTTTTATTATTCAAGCTTATTGACTCATTGAACAAAATTTAATTGCAGTTAACTGGAAAAAATAAAAATAAAAACTACTAAATTGAAAATGTTTATAATTAACTTCAAATTGTATTATGTTTAAAAAATAATAGAATAAACTAACTTAAATAAAACACCCCTAAAAATATTGTGCATCTATTTATTTAATTTCCTTTAACAACAACTTGTGTAAAACCTTGTATTAATTTTAAAGTTTATTTCCTCCAAAAATTGATGACAAAAACTAAAAAAAAAAAATGAAAAATTTCACATCATTCATCGCTCAGAATCAAAAATAATTTTAACAAAACAAAACTTATTTTAATTCTATTTAGTTTATATAATTAATGATAGGTTTGGTTTTGATAAAAAAAGTTAACTGCCCATAACTTAAAAAATAAAAAAGTTAGACCCACTCTTTAAAGTTTAAAGGGTATCTGTTCATCATTTTGGGTATACTTTCATATGACGTCGACCGGTCATTTCACCCAGGGACACATTGTATATTATGTTTAATTTCTTTAATAATTGAATATTAATATAGTATTATAAATTTTTGTATTTTTGAGAATAATATAACAGTAATAATAAGTAATAACTGTGTACTAGGTACCTACTACCTACCATACAAATTATTTATTTCTTTTGTTTCATTTTTATGAATGCGTTAAATTCTGTGAAATTAAATTGGTAGTTTGTAATAAATATTATTTTGTGTACTAATACAATTAACTGTCTTTGGTAGTATTATTATGATATGAGGAAATGGATTTTCTTACTTACTACTAATTTCCCTATTCTGCATATTATTTTCAATTTGTTATTTGTAATTTTATGAAATTCCTGGTTACCTATTATTCAAAATATTTAGGAAATGTGTGTAAAAAAATATATTATACAATTCTTTAAAAATCACCAAGTAGTATACAGAATTTCTAGGCATTTCATAAAATATCAATATTATATTCATTGTGGCTAACATTTGAGCTCCGGGTGGCTCATTTAACGTTTTACACTAATAAGTCTTATTATTCAAAAAGTACCAATGTTTTTGAAAATATTTTTTTTATACTGTTTTATGTTACAACATGCAGTTTTGATTTCATTTTCGAAAACACAATATTCTTCCGAGTATTTCAATACTTATAAGTCGAATTTAGAATGAGTATAGTTTACGAGTTATAAGTATTTAAAGTTTTGTTGTGCAGTAACCGCGTACTACTATCGACACTTTGATTAGTTTTAAGATATAACTCATAAACTACAACTACTCATCCTAAATTTGATTATTATGTATTTATATACTATTTACTAATAAAAAATGTTTTGCTTTGGAATATGAAATTAAAACTGTATTTTGTCATTCAAAGAGAGTAAAAAACTTAAAAAAAATGTTAAGGGATCAGTTACGGGCAGTTATTTTAGCCGAAACATACCAATATGTATTATTGCCTTGTAATGCAATAACAATTTTCACAACTGATTTGAATTTGCCATTATGTCTACTTAAGACACAATAAATACTTACAATAATTCATAGCTATGGGTATAGAATATACCATGTACCATACCACCATGAGCATGTGTTTGAAATTAATAATGATATGTAAACATATTGTGTAGGTATGTAATAATTTTTTAATTTGTTGTTGTCAATAATTCGTATAAATTGTATCTGGTTCATGTGTTAAAATATATTGTAAAAGACAATATCTAAGTGTAGCAAGAGTAGATAACTAATTAGCAGATATGCATATGGTTTTTTTTAAGTATATTGTAGAAAGTTTGTTCAAGCGTAGCGAGAAAATTTTTATTTTTGTTATTTACTTGTATAAAAACTAAAAAGGCGTATACTGAATTTATGTTTGCTCCCCCATACACTGTCCTTTAATACGGCCCTGAGGCCCCTAAAAAGTTTCAGTTCGAGCCTGGGGTTGACCGGCTCGCCCTATGCACACTATTCACACACAAAAACGCACACACGCATGCACACCAACCACTGCTTTACTACGCAGTACGTACACATAGGGGCGTAATTACGGGGGTTGGAATATGGGGGATAGATCCCCCCCCATGAGCTGTATTTATATATTGTCTTATACCTACAAATAGTTCAAATAAAAACTTATAAATTATTACGAAACTAAAAAAAAAAAAAAAAGTTTAGAAGTTGTGTACCTACCTGTATATAAATATTTACCCGTGAACGATAAGCATGATTTCAAAATAAATGGTCTGATTCATTTTAATTCTTATTTATTAATAAACATTGGGTGCCTTGCCACACACTATACCTAATTTTGAATAGATTATAGATGGTAAGTAATCCGATAATTTGAAAAACCACCATTCCATAAACATAATATAATAATAAAAATGTAGGTAACTAAGATTTACATTTCGTAGAACGAATAATAGCCATAGATACTAGGTACTAAGAACGCGCGCCGACACAAAGTATCTACATTGATTATTGCGATTACGTATAAACAGTAAACACTACACAGTAGGTATACACACCGACACACCACACACCGTGTCATTCTCGCATATTCACAGTGTCACTACTGTCACTGTGTCAGTTACATTTTTATAAGCTAAAAGCAAAATGGAGCAAAAAAAAAGAAAATTACCAGCAACTAGCAGTACTTTATTGAATTTTTTTAAAAAGAAGCCTGGGCCTGACGTAAGTATTACAATTTAAAATACTAAACATTATTAGACCCGGAATTAAATGTTTAAATATTATGTATGACGTATTCAACTTATTATAAAAATTAGCATTAAAATTCGCGCTAAAATTATGCAAAATTAAATTAACACCAGTTAAAAAAAGTACCTATTAAAAATATAATTGCAGTCACTGCAGTTTATTCAATAACTATTAGTTATGTCATATTAATTATTATAAAACATTTAAATGAGTTTATTAAAATATTAAAACATATTTGTAAATGTATAATGTTATGTAATATAGAATGATTATATTTAGATGTGTTGAGTTATTAAATTATACAAAATATAGATAAGGGGGTGTGGGCCGTGGGGGCAAAGGCCCCCACAAGTTTACCCTACAAATTTATTTTGATCCCCCCCCATTAAACATTCTCAGTTACGCCACTGCGTACACATTAACTACAACGACTCGCTTCTCATACTAAAAAATTTGCCTGTACAGACCCTTAAAATTCGAATGCTTGTCTACAATACCACTTCCGTTGCATATTGAATGCACGAGTGCGTGTGTCTTGTGAAAAGGATGTTATTAACAAAACCAATTGTACAAAAATGAGTTAGTGAATAGCAGTGTCGGCCTGGCCATGGCCGCTAGGCCGCGAACTCGGCCGGGGCCCCTCCGTTTTTTTTTGGGGGGGGGGCATACTTTTGGGGTCCAGGGTAAAGAAAAATTACAAGATCTTAATAATTGGATCAATAATCAGATGCTCACCTATTATATATAGTGTGAGAGTAGTGCATACTATGGTGCAAGTGTCAAGTAACAATTATAATAGTAACATTGTAACACGTAGAAGGAGGTTTTTTCTAATAATTGAGCTACTTTAGGTTAAATTAGGTTTTATCTCTTGCTTCAAAAACAATGTCTTGGACGACTGCACGAGGGCCCCTCTTACATTGCAGGGGCCCTGTTGTTGAATTCAGCGATCATGCAAATATTGCATATAAAAATATGTATGATACTATGATGTACAATACTATTCGTTTATATGTCTATATCTATTTATATATATAAATAATATATATAACAATGTTGAAGATGAGACATTTACTTTTGGAAGTTTACTTCAATAATATTATGCTTATATATAATACTATAAATCAAATATATTGTATACACTGTGTATTAATAAATATTTACAGTATAGACGTAGGTATATTTATTAAAGTAGTACAATATTTTTAATCATTGCAAAATGTGTTTCCTATAAATCTGCAGCAACCGTATAATGGCTATTGGAATGTCAAAAGGAAAAAATACCACGTTGACATTTTGAATTGCAAATTCACAAAGTACTTACTCGTTATTATTTTAAAAATTCACCTTTTAAATACTGCGATCAAGTTTAAATTGTAATATAACTTGACGACGGTTCGCCATACAATATATTATGAAAGTATAGCTATGACATCTACAATAATATTAATATACCTATATAATACTAGTTGTATTGTTAGATTAAATAAAATAAAACATTGTTATAAAAATGTTTACGACCCCACTCCACCCTCTACCA
The DNA here is from genome assembly GCA_949089665.1 of Macrosiphum euphorbiae. Taxonomy (NCBI): domain Eukaryota; kingdom Metazoa; phylum Arthropoda; class Insecta; order Hemiptera; family Aphididae; genus Macrosiphum; species Macrosiphum euphorbiae. The sequence continues at coordinate 335,605 of CARXXK010001595.1, forward strand.
GATTATCCTCCAACGTGTAAAATATAATATTATGTCTGCTATTATTACAAAGCAGGTACTTATATATATACGATATATTATTTACTCGTGGATGGATAAAATATTACAATATAATATATTGGCATGTTGAGTATATTATATACGACCTGCTATTATAATTTTTAAGAGTTTGAAATGCATGCATTTAGTCCAGTAAATATTATAATAATATTATTATTATATTTTTATATTGAAACGGCGATGGCAAATACATAAGTATATTTTAGGGTTGACGTCGTAAACTATAAATGCATATTTAGCAGCTATATAGCATATATTGGATAGGTGGAATATAAAAATATTTATTGCTTTTTTGATACTATTAAATATTTTTACTACTTTTATACTTATAATATATGAGAGCATATATTATGTATAGGTGCTGCCTAAACATATTACTTAGGATGTTTCACGCTCACTCGTAGGTACTATAATAATATGTGTAGCTCATAATATATTGTAACCTACCGTAATCCCAAACAGATAGGCCCGAATCAGAGTACGAATTGGGGCCCTGGTCTGCTACTTGGTTTATACCTTATAGCAACCTGTGCTATAAACAAATTAGGATCTTATAAATTAGACATTATGCATACAATTATTATATAATACGGAACGCTTAAAACTATATGGAGACATTAGTCCCCTCTGGAATTTTTTCCCACTTTGACCCCTGTCTAATAGTATAAGCAAACAAGCCATAACTCCATAATCAAAATATTATTAACCATGTACAATATCCTATAATATTGTTATCTTTAATAAAAATATATGATTGTCGGAAAAACTCTTGTGCTACTAAAAAACTAAAAATCCTCGTTTTTGGAGTTGTCGTGCGTTGTTTGTCCGACTATACACTACAGCTGCAGTACATAATATTGGCCATGTTTTATTAATATATAATACTATGTATAGGTACCTACGTATATGTCGTATAACCAAGCAAAAGAGAGAGAGACACACACACAGATGAATGAGTTGGATATCTGCTCGCCGATTCTTCTTCGCACCCAACGATGATAATAATAATAATAATAATAATATAACGCACGGCCGGACGTCGCATGGAGGTGCATTATAGAAGGACCGTTCTCGCGTCCGACCGGATTGGATTGTCCCGGCCGGCCCCGTTCGCTCCTCCTATGCGACCGGTGCTCGCTTACTGTACGCCTGCGTGTAAAGTGTTACTAGTCGCTTACGTAATGACTGCCATGTAACGTACCTAAAATGATAATTGGTATATATATAATATATAATATATTATATGATGGCGATATCGCGATGCGCCGCGGATTTCGACGATTCGACAAAAAAAAAAAAGACTACGTCCAGTACAATTATTATTATAATACCATGGGGAAGAGCCCTGCAGCTCCTTATATAGCTAAAAAAGACGATTATTTTATACGTTTTTATGTAACTACTAGATAATTTTCAAATTTTATTTGTCAAAATGTGTTATAATTTTGTATTATATTGTTATTACGAAAAAAAAAGTTGTATATAGAACTCGTTTTTTATAGATATACAGTACATAAAAGTGATTTATCTCTTGTATGCAACAATCTCAATACACACACAAACACACCCACACACACCGTAAACTATAGTATTGTATTTTATCAATGAGAAAAAAAATAACGGTAAAAACACGAATTGAAGAATGGCAACGAACACATAAAATATACTCGCGCGCATATTATATTGTATCCACGCGTGGCGGATGTCGCACATTTTTATTCGAAGAATATAATATTGTTGTTGTCGATGAAAATAATTTAGTGCATGTTCAACCGAATCTACTACAAAATACTTGGTTACTTGTTAAAATAATAAAATCACAGACGTGTATCCTACCTATGGCCATAGGTATTATTAAAATATCGAACCGATGTGACACCCCCCCCCCCCCCACCTTCAAAAACATTTAAATTTAATAGTGATTTCGGTATTAACATAATATCAATATTGTTACGTATCTCCTTGGAGGTCCGTGCACAAATAAAAACAACGAACACTTTCGAACACTTTCGTAATTTGGTCACAAAATGTTGTGCTACCGTATTCGCTTCATGATTCTCCATGGGGGAAGCCCATGCGAATTTAGTGAGGTCATCTTGTAACGTTAAGATGAAAGCATTTCCACTATGTGAACGAGGTAGTGGTCCTACGACATCTAGGAATATTTTTTCGAAGGCTCTGGTAGCTGTGCTGGTAATCACCATAGGCTCTTTTGGTGTTCTTGTCGCTGTTTTATTCCTTTGACAGTTTGGACATTTTTTTATGAATTGTTTGATTTGTTTTCTCATGCCCTTCCAGTTATGTTCTTCGTACATCTTATTGAACGTTCTAGTTAATCCATGATGTCCTCCTATCGGGTTTTCATGCAATTCTTTTATTTTCTGTATTTTCTGGTCTTCTGTTAATTCATCTCTGGTGTAGATACAGACTTTGATGTTCGAATTTCCAAAGGTGTTTCGAAACATGTTTCGGATGATTTCCCATTGTAGTCCATCTGCTTCACTTCCAATCCTTGGACAAGCTAGACTGGTTATTTTTAATTGCATACACAATTCTTTAAGTTTCTGTAAACAACTATAGATTGCTTGATACGTCGACTTTTGCCAGTGATGCTCTTTTGTTAATAAATAAAATATTGTTCGTTGTTCTGACTGAATAACGGCTACATCAGTAACTGATTTTTGTTCTTTCCGCAATTGGTCCACCTGCCCGAATTTCCGTCTCATTTGAAGGGCGATACCTCGAGACATATTAAAATCAGCGGAAATGCAATGTGCTATTGATGTAGTAGATTCTGAGTCGAAAATATTACCTGTTAGCTCCATTACATTGGTAGTAGGTTTAGCTTCGGTATTAAAAAAAAAATATTCATCAGAAGGCTCTGGATTGCATAGAGGTTCTGAAGTGTTTGAGACTTCCGGTGAATCTACGATTTTTATTCTGTCGGAACCATTTGTAGACGTTACATTATCTTCTAGTCTTGGAGGTTCTGACTTGGTTTTGGATCTAGTCGTGACAGTTCTGATTCGACTCAATGCATCAGCGTTGGTGTTACTAACACCTGGCTTATAGTGGATTTCATACTCATATTCTTCCAGTTTCAACCTCCATCGGATTAATCGGGACCCCGGGTCCTTTACGTTGAAAAGCCAGCTTAACGCTCGATGATCTGTAATAATTTTGAATTTCTGACCATATAAATATGGTCGGTATTGTTTGACTCCCCATACTATTGCACAAAGTTCCTTCTCCGTTGTATTATAATTTTGTTCTGCTTTGTTTAGAGTGCGCGATGCATATGCTATCGGTAGATCTTTCCCAATTGGTCCTTGAGATAATATGCAGCCAATTGCAAAATTGCTGGCGTCACAGGTGAGATTGAATGGTTGTTCAAAATCAGGGTATTGTAGGAGAGGTTCTTTGGTGAGAATAGCTTTTAATTTGTCAAACGATTCTTGGCAAAGGTCCGACCAATAAAATGGAACATCCTTCTTTAATAATGACGTGAGTGGTTTTGCAATTTGTCCATAATTCGGAACGAAACGTCGGTAATAGCCTGACAGACCCAAAAATGATTTTATCTCCTTAGCATTTGTTGGCGTTGGAAATTTTACTACGCAATCAATCTTTTGTGGGTTAGGCCTTACTCCTTTGTCGGTTATAACATGTCCTAAATAGTTCACTTCTTTTCGCATGAATGAACATTTTGACGGTTGGAGTTTGAGGTTTGCTTCTCGTAATCTGTCGAATACTTCTTTTAATTTCCTTGAATGATCTTCAAGGTCGAGGGCATATATAATGATGTCGTCCAAATACACAAATGCTTTGATCCCATTCAATCCCGTTAATACGGAATTCATTAGACGTTGGAAAGTGGCTGGGGCTCCCTTCAACCCGAATGGTACTCTTAAAAATTCGAAATGACCTTTGTCCGTAGAAAAGGCGGTTTTATTGCAATGGTCTGGGTGCATTTTGACTTGATGGTACCCTTGGGCCAAATCCAACGTAGTGTAGTACTTGGATTTTCCCAATTGGTCCAGAATTTCTGTAATGTTCGGTAGAGGATACGCGTCTCCTGTTGATATCTGGTTTAACTTTCTGAAGTCCACGCACACGCGATACTTCACGACACCGTTTTCATCAGGCTTCTTGGGAACTACGAGTAATGGCGCATTCCAAGGGCTTTTGCTCGGAGCAATAATGTTGTCCTCCTCAAGCTTCTGAATTTGTCTGTCAATTTCTTGTCTATGCTTAAAAGGCAGCCGATATGGACGTACATTAATCGGTTGTGCGGCCTCGTTTGTTTTGATTTCATGATAAATCTGGTCAGTGCAAGATAGTTTATCTCCATCTAGATGGAAGATATTTGAGTATTCCTCACATATTGGCATAAGAGATTCTCTTTCTTCTTGGTTTAGATGATCCAAATTTAATTTTTCCCTTAGGGTTTCTAAACGGCCTTGTCCGCTGGACTTTTCTGGTATGTTCTGAGTTGCATAAACATTAACTTCATCAAACTTATGAATAGAAATTGATTTCGTTTGTGCTTGGGTAAGTTCCACTGAAGATTCCGTGGGATTAATCACCGCTATAAGTATCTGATTCTGGTGCACTTGGTTAACCGTATTGCTACATAGGATATTCTCTGAAATCTTTTGAGCTGGGATTAAAAGTGTTTCACCCTCTTGATATTCTGTGATAGGTATTGCGATCAAAGTTTCTGTTCGAGCTTGGATTTTCATGTTAACGGTATCTGGTACTATTAATTCATTAGTTTGATAATTAATAATCGTATGGTTCCCTATTATAAAGGGTTTCCCTAAAATTCCATCTTGTGTAATGGGAAAGTTGGAATGTACTAATTGAAATTCTACTTGCATCGTACGCTCGCCAATTTGAATACTTATAGTCGTCCGACCTAATGTTGGGACTAACTGTTCGTTGATGCCCTTTAAATAGTAAATGGTATCTTCGTATACCATTACCTGATCCAAAAGTGAACAAATTTTAATTAGATTGAGATCACTTCCTGAATCCAGTAAAAATTTAGCATTGGGGTTAATTGTCTGAGAGGTTCTGCATGTAAAAGTATTATCTGTTAAATTTGACTTTAATGTGAAGATTCTGGAAATGATATGGCGGCGCTTTTTATGCTCCCTACCGGACGTCCGCCGGAAGCGCCCGGTTGATTTTGGTTTTCCGAAGTCTCTGCTTGAGCTGCTTCATTCCTTTTTCCGGTAACATATTTTAATTTCCGGCATACATCTTTTGTGTGCCCCGGTTTTTTACAGTACTGACACGTGATGGTGTTCACTGCGGCTTTGGAGGTTCCGTGTGGCGTGCTGGAATTTTTTGATTGATTTGTATTGTTACCTCGGTTGGATCTACAATCGCGGGCCCAATGCCCTGGTTTATTGCAAATGTTGCAAGAACCATTTGGCTTTTTCGTTGCCACCGCGTTTCCTTTGTAAAGTTTCTTGGATTCTTCGGATGACATCCTAATCCGTTCTTCCTCTCGGGCGGCTTGTATGGCCTTATCTAAGGTTAGTGGGTTTCTGGCCTTAATGTAGTCCTTTAGGTTCCCCAAGCCTTCCATAAAGACTTGAATTACCTGTCTCTTAATAGAAATTTCCATCGCTTGGGCAATTTCTGGTGAAAAGTCTGCAGTTTCCTGTTCAATGATAAGATTTTGTAAAGCTTCTACTCTCATGGAGTAGGTCAGAATATCTTCACCATTTTTTTGTTTGATGGCGTACAATTCTAAAAATAGATGTTGTGTGGTTCGCTGGGGTTCTAGACTTGTTTTAAGTGTTTCCCGTAATTCTTCCCATGTGTCGAATGTTTTAAACTTTGTTACCTGCCTCGCTTTCCCGGTTAACCTGGTTTGGATTGCCTGAAGCAGTCGTGGAATTGCCGGTTCCACTACACATGACACAACAAATTCGCATTTTTCAAGGAAAATCTCTAAATTTTCGGTGTCTTTTCCATCGAATGACTTTGGTAATAGCCTGATCGCATCCTGAAGTCCGATTTGATTATTAGATATCGAATCTCCATGTCTCGAACTGGCGCTATCTCTTGTCCTCATGATTTCCTGAATCTTTAGATCAATTAATTGGCTTAAATCTGGATTATTTGAAATGTCTGTGTCTATGGTCAACTGTGGTCCTAGTACACCACTCCCTGTTGGTTGATTTTTATCTCCCATTATTTCCAATGGTTTTTGATTTACGAGAAGCTTAATTCCTTGGTTTGTCGATTCAACTGTGTCGTTTGAAGACCAGTCCAAAAGTTTCTCTTGATTGGTCTGTAGAATTTTTGTGTTTTGGGAATTTTCTGAATTTTCTGTTGAAATGGTTTCGAGGGCGACGTGAATTAAACTTTTGTCGATGTCCCTGAGTTCTTCGTTAACTTCGGCTAAAAGACTATTTGTGGCTACAGTCAAATCCGCTTCCTTAATTAGTAAATGGTCGACGGAAAGTTCGTGTATTAGACGCTCGGAATTTGGATTGTCGGGATTGGAGCACCTTACAGGTAAACTTACTCTTGGTGTAGGGGTAGGGGTATCAGTAACGGACGTGTTAGCCCCCTTGGTGGTTGAATCCTCCCCCGAATTTGCGCTCATTAAAGTTTGCCTAAGAGTTTCATAAAAGGTTTATTCCCAATCGTAAAGAGATATTTAAAAAAAAAAAAAAAATTCGGTATAATAAAACACTGAGAAACATGTGTTTACAAAGAAAGACTTTTTCCCTACCATAGGTTTATGTTTATATATGGTGTATACTAATTTATTATCCTATGTTTGTAAAAAAAAAATATTTAAATATAAACAGAGCTGAAAACTTAATGCTAAATACTCACGACCACCACAATTGTTCGACGATAATGAATTGAAATGTTCAGTGTTCGTCTGCGCCTGGTCGTTGTGATTGGTGCTGAATGCTCTGGTATATGACGTCGAATTGATCTCGGAACAATAACACGTCGAATTTCCTCTTCGACACCTTAACCACTTCGGAACGATGTTCTACGCCCCGAAACTGCTGGCGCGGGGACCAATAATTAATTATTGGGTTTCGCTTCGATGATTAAATAACGTAAATATATCGTTATATTTTGATATAAATTCGTTACGGCGGCGCTATCGTGTTTATAAACAACGAGGGCGGCGCGCGGCGGCTCTGATATCGTATTATCGTAACAGCAGCTGTGTTGTCGTCTGTTTTCAAACGTCGGCGGCGGCGACACGGATGTCGTCACAACCACGACGGCGGCGGCAACACGTACGCCGGGCCCACACACACACGGCGGCTGCCTGTCGTCAATTTTTTTTTTTTTTCGACGGCGTATGTATGTATTACACCACGCCGGGAATTTGCTGATCGCGCGTTTATAGAGACACGTTCACACGCAACCGTTTGCATGTATATATACACACCATATAGATGTATATAAAATATATAAAATATTATAAAATAATAATATCTTATACTATTAATGTTACCTTACGCAACTTTGTGTACAATGTTCTGTTTCGGATGGATACGCTTTTGTTCGTTTCCTTTTCTTCTAATATATTGTTGAAAGTCTAGTTCGGCTATTGCTCGTGGTAACGGGATACTGATATTTGTCGTGATCCCACCGCTGCCACCAAAAATGTTACGTATCTCCTTGGAGGTCCGTGCACAAATAAAAACAACGAACACTTTCGAACTATATGTTACTTTCTATATTTAACTTGAAAAGAAAAACTTACAATACACTTAATTAATTAATTAATGTTTTATAAAAAATGGTCTGACAATAATAATGTTCTGGCGCGAATCACAATGTTCCGTCTACTGCTCTGAAATGCCACTGGCACGGCTTGCTATACGAGCCGTGCCTGTAGCCAGCGCTTGCCTGGAATTGCTGTCGCAGCAATTCCAGACAGTCGCCGTCGTACAATATTATATTATACACTATTATATATATATACTAACTAATATAGCCAGGGGTTCTTAACAATATAGTCGCAAGAGGGCCATATAACATAGGAGCCAAAGGTATAAAATGACATATTATTTGAGCCAAAATGTGTAGGACATAAGAACCAATCTAATGTTATATGCCTGCAATTATATGATAATATGACAGAAGCGCCAAAGGTGCAAAAATGCAATGCCGGGCAATCATACGAATTAAAAAGTCAAAGTTAAGTTAAAAACTTAATTTTATTTTAACTTTTTAACTTAACTAGTTATTAAAAATTTTCTTTTTAAATCTAAAATTTTAAAATGTTATACAAGATTCCTCATAATTTCTAGAAGCAAGTCAAATTAAATTTTTATGAGCGTTTGAAATTTATATTTTTACAAAATTTGATATTCAATCGACTTCTCATATAACGATTTTCTTATTTTGTTGTACCTAATTAAAAAAACGAATGACTGTAGATACTTTTATATTATATGCTTTCGGTTAATATTACAGTAGAACGAGCTAGTAGATAATAATATCCGTTTTATAAAATGACAAGCTTAAAAATCATAAAATTTAAATTTAAATTATTTTTCATATTTTGTCAATTCCAGTATAAAAAAAGTGCATACCTACCACCTATTTCTTCAACTTTTGAAGCATATTTAATATTTGTTTTTTATGACTTATGTATTTCACTATTTGAATATTTATATTAAAAATAATTTTTTTTATTTCTTTCAGTAAGTACAGTATAATTAATATTGGCAACCGGTAACCAGTTCTCCCACACATGCGATTCTGATAAGCATCTTTGATTTTAAAATGTATAGAATAAAATGTTATACGACATAACTAATTCTCTAATGTATCAATTAAATCCTAGTAAACTCCAAAACATCAGAAATGTTGTTTTGTAAAAATCATAAAAATCGTAAGTTTAGAAATTGAGTTATAAATGAAAAAGTGCTAACTTTTTGATCTAAATTTATATTAAATTCAGAATCACGGTAGCCACTACGGCTTTGCCAATGTTACTGTACTTATAGATTATTGTGTAAATACTAAATATTTAATAACGATAAAAATTAATGATATCACAACAAAATCCATTCGTAAACTACTTATGAAAATGGCTAAGTAAAAAAAAATATAAGATCTTTAAGCCCTATAAAGATGTGATACCTATCATGAATAAATGCCAAGTTTATTGAATTTAAGTAAACTAATTTTGTTTCAATAATTTATTTACTTTTCAGTTGATAAGGAATTATTTAGAATAGAATATAAATATTAATAATAATATTTTTAAGATAATAAAAAGTTATATCTTAATAGTTCTTCGCCATTTAATTATTTTGTTCATCACACTTTGTTTCTTTTAAGAAATAATTCCTAGGCCAGTAAATAAATTATTGAAACATTATAAATTTACTTGAATTCAATAAACTTAGTATTTATTCATGATACCACATCTTTATAGTGCTTAGAGATCTTATACTTTTTTACTTAACTATTTTTATACGTAGTTTCCGAATTAGTATACACTAACAATATCATAATCACCCAAGAAAAACACATCACCATTCACCAATCTCCGTGTAAAAAAACGCTAAATATAAAAAAAAAACGGCTCTAAAAGTTGTGATATCATTTTATAGCTAAGTCTTATGTATACCTAATCCATATGCTTTAGTATTTTTAAATTTTAAATTTAAGTCGTCCGTCTAAGTCGATGATTATATAGTAGACTATTTTGACTCAAATGATATCTATAGTTCAATGACTTAGCTATAAAATTATATCACAAGTTCTAGAGTCTTTTTTTACACTTAGCGTTTTTTTTCACACTGAGTTTGGAAGAGTAGTGTTTATGTTCAGATATTATAGTAATTTTTGTTGATACCTATTTTTATTTGTAAGTCATTGTTAAGTGACTAAAAATAAGAAATAACGTGCTTTAATATAGAATATTATTAAGTAATAACTTTTTTTAAAACATTTACGTAAATGTATTATGGTAGTTACGGTCTAGTAATACGTGGTTTTTAATTTTAATAACATATGATATCGTAATTATTGAGACTTGAGAGTGAATGTTTGAATGACGTGGACTTAAAGGTATACCTATCTTAAATCGTTGTGGCGATATCATAGTCCATAGATACTAAAGAATATGTATAATATCTATATGGTTACATATGTACGTAAAATATCGGTAACTGTATCATATTAGGTGGTGGGGATCCTCCGTAGATCATCGTGTCGAACAGTGCATTGTAATTGTGGGCCGCGGGGAATATTATTTAATAAAATGTTGAAAATACCTCTACAATAGTTTACATAGTTAAATTGGCTATAAGCCTATAACTCTGTTGATATTGTTCAAAATGATTTTAAAAATACACCATGCACATCTACGTAAAATTTCCAATTAGATTATTGTGTTTTCAAACTTTCATTATTTACCTACAATTGTTCTATGCTTTCTCAATAAATTTTTTTCTTGAATCGTTTTGCTTCCTGTGCATAATTATGTCGGGCATTTTCCGTGTGTGTTTTGCCTATGTGTGTACTTTTTCACCCTTTCTTTTTTATACTTTGCGCGGGTTATAACAACTCTATAAATTAATAATTTAGAAATTTTAGAAATGGTGTGAAATATTTTCAATTTTAGACCCTATAATATACTTTCAAGCCCTAATTATTATATTATTTTCGTCGAAGACAGGACATGAATAATTAATAATACAAGACGTATTATATTGGAACGTACGAGTTATGTTATTATATTTTGATCCTATCTACCCATCATATGTGCCGATTTTGCAAACCGTTGTGCTGCTAGTATAAATGTATATTATAATATTATTATAAGTTTGTGTGTGCTCATGAACTTCCCCGAAACTATATTATGTAAACTTATAGTAAATCTATATATTGGCCATTGTGTGACGAAAACGCGGGCCTTATATACGTGCACTAGGTATGGCGTGAAAGTGTAGTTACCCTCAGTGAGTTCTTTTGACGATACACCATCAGAGGTGTTTTAACCAAATTTAGATTTTTTTTTATAAATAATTATCAAAAAAACTGGAAATTAATATGATTTTAAACTATTAGCAAGCTCTATAGTCGGAACGAGCGAATACTTTACACTTCACCCATCCTGTATAGGTATATTGTATATTATAAACTATCATAATATTCCTATTATTCGAAAGTCAGTAGCATAATTATTATTGTTTCATACCTGCAGTTAAAGAAATGTAATTTTCGATTTACTATACCAAACGTATTATAATATTCTTTGGCCACTTAAATAGGTAAAATTAATATTATAATATTATTGAAAATTGTAATTTGTACCAACATCAAAAATTCAAAAACGATTATGTGTTAATCGATGCGTTTACATACACTTAATCTTCCGTTTGAAAATACTCGAGGCTCAAGGTGACTCAAGGCTCAAGTTTGAAGGTTTATTGTTTAACTCAAACTTACATATAAGTACTCAAAAAAGTTAGTCCAATACTTAATAGTTTATTAACTATTTTAGAAACATATCTATAGTATGGGTAATATTGTTTAGTGTAGTCATAGGCACTCGGGTCCAAGGCACATGCGCAGTAAGACATCGATTTTAATTTTTTTTGAAAATTGCAATTTTAGATGATAATATAATAATGTATAATCTATACTGTATTTCCACTTTGGTGTTAATTTAAATTACATTTGCGATTTTTTTCGATTATTACATGTTAAAAACCTAGAATAACTATTTTAGTTATTTTGTTGTGATTGTACCATATTATTTTCGGGTAATTGAAACTTCTAAAGTAGGTATACTACTATATATCTATTTTTTGTTGATGTATAACAAGTTTTAAGTACCTGATGGATATTGTGATATGATTAATTTGGAATTTACTATAGATACCTATTATTATTTATTGGTCAATTTTTTTAATACCATAGATAAGTATACAATATGTCTTATACCTAGACTGACATACTGTCTCCACTCAATACCATTTTTCTTATACAATGATATTATATCATTGAATTCAAATTTAATACCATCCATTATACAGTGACCCACATTTACACAACCTATTAATTTATAACATTAATGCATATAATTTTTAAAATCTTGTGGACTGGACATGATGACACCTTAAAATTAATTATGTATCGTGATATTTTATTTTGCTTAGGTTTATCAATTATGGGTTTAAAATAATTATAACTACTACATGATTATGAAATGAGTGTTTAAAAAAAACGTTGAAGGTTTAAATATTTTTTGTCTAGGACAAATAAGAATGGGTAGGTTAAAATGTGTTTCTTACAGTTAGTACTTTTTTTAGTTTCAAAATATGTGCAATAACAAAGACACCAATGTCTATTTCCAGAATGTAGCTATAGGTACCAAACTTAATATATGATATAAATATATAATATTTTAATATTTTTAACAGATGTTATGTCAGTACTTGTATTAAATATGTGTACCTACGCCAAATTAATGCATAAATACATTAAATAGTGAACGTTATATTATATAAGACTATTGTAATAAATCAATATAATGACAGTTGATGAAGTATAATAAAAATAAATACCTATAAGTATTTAAGTTGCTAGCTTAAAATAAGGTTAGGTACTTTGGTACTTAACAAAGGTAAAAAACATTATAATTATATATTAATAGAAATAATAATTTATAACCTATATGCATATTATTATCATCATTAATCATTATAATATATTATATAAAACTATTTGTTATAATAATTTATAATTTAAATTTTCCCTTCAAATGTGTAAACCAAGTAGAAGGCAGGATTTAATCTTGAGTTTTATTTTGTGTGCAGAATGGTAATATGCGGCTGGTTCATGACGTCCCCGAGGAATTGTCTTGAGTTCGCATGACGATTGAGGCCTTCAATAGCTGATATCGTCAGGTGCTTCATAATGTAGTGCGATTCTGTCTCGTTACACGTATAATATTAGTTCAAGAGGGGAAAAGCGACCGGTTATTATTAAGTGGTTATAAATGCAAATTACATTAAACACGTATTATGCATAAATCCAAATTTTGACTTACTCTAATTTGGTCAGTTATGAAAATAGAACAAAACTTTTTATACAAAAAATGTTTAAAAAAAAATTCTCCACCCGAATGTGCAGAAAAAAACTTGGGTTGTCATTTAAAAAAAAGCAAGTCATATTGTACATGCGCATAAGAAGTGAGCTAAAAATTTTGAAACTGGTCTGAAAATATGTATTTAAGTGCTCCCTATCACTTCCAGAAAACCCCATTTCAATACAAAGTCGAACATCTGAGATATATGGCTGGTTTTACATAAATATAAAATAGACATGCATGTTATACATGTGATGTTTAGTGATTTTTTTCGCTATGGCAATTTTCTAAGATAAAATGTTAGTAGTATTACTCAAATTTTAAAATCACGATGACCGTCTTATCTTTTAATATTATTTAGGTAGGTACGTTATATTATATTATCACGGACTATCATTTGTACTCAATTGTATTGTTTTAATAAAAAAATACCTCAGCATGTTCTTAAATTTCAATAACCTAGTTTAATTTTTCGTTATTGATTCAAGTAATTTATTTACTTACTATAGTTGCGTAAACCCGAATTTAAACAATGGCTTTTCAAGAATTTGAAAAAATTATGCTTTTACAGCAGTTAGAGTTTGTTGAATTAGAAGTTGATAATCATCCTCGTCGATTTTACCGAGCTCAAAATGTTTTTGAAGGTTCGTTCAATATGATATACCTACCTATTGATAGTATTATTATGTCCTTTTCTATATTACAAAAATTATTATTATTATTTCTAATTATTTGTTTTTGTACATATCATATTATTATTAGTATTATTAATTATTAATATATATTATTATTAACATTTAACTAGTGTTGGGTAAATTACTTTAGAAAAGTTTTACATTACTACCCAACACTGCATTTAACATATATTAATTTTTCTTTTTGCATGTTCAACTAACATAACTAACAAATATTATATTAACAATGTTAATAGGGTTGGAAAAATCATGAATTTTTTATCATTAAGAAAACAAAAAAAAAAGTTTGAAACAGTTAATTCAAACTTGGTTTTATTCATCATTAAAATGTCCTTTTTATGCATTCAATTTAGTCATTCAAAACATACCAATCCTGAAAACATAAACGACATATAAACATATAAACACATTAACTCAATACTTTCATACTCAATCACCCAATAATAATTTACATTAGATAAAAACCGAAAAGCCAAGTGAAGAAGATTTTAATAGAAAAGCGTACAAAGCATAAAACAATAAAGTAGAAGAAAACAATTAACATTTTAAATAAGCGCCAAGCAGTTACAAATTTTGTCTGGATGCCAAACTTTGAGCTATACTCATCAAAGCTTCAGCGGTTTTTTCTTCGGCTGCAGCAATTTTTTCCAGCAATTATAATTAATATGCATTAATATTCAACAATCATAATAACTGGCCTTAATTTTTGTTTTTTTTTTGGCTTATAGTAGCAACTGTATTTTGTAAATTAGTTAATTTACAGTTTTTCTTAACTTTATATGTATTTCTGTGAACAAATGAATTAGGAAATTTATGTATACATTTAATATTTGACATATATTTTTAAACATGTAAGATCATTGTATTCAAAATAATAGATTTATACATACCTAATTGATGGTTGAGATACGGTTGGTAAATGTTTTGAAGGGTAGCCACTAGCACAATCATCAATTTCATTCACTTTATTCGAATCTTCTACAAGATCTTCAAGTCCATTTAAGCAACTGAGTTCAAATAAGTAATTTTATAATACATACATTAATATATTTTTGAATATATACAAACCTATCATTCCACATAAGATAACCATCATCCGGTGTATCATCTGATTCAACAGGCACAACTTCATTCACCAAGATCATATTTGAATTGCTTAATAAGCTTTGTGTTGGTCTTCTATGTACTATAATGTTAATAGTTAATTAAACTAAATAATAATATTATATAATTTTATATAATAATTAAATTAATTTTATTTGTAACAAATTAATTTAATATTTTTTGTTCTTTTGAGATATAGGTATTACAGTCAGTAGCGTATCAAGGATTTTTTTTTCAAGGGGAGGGGGGGGTTATACAATTTTCAATAGACATACAGTATACACATTTTATTTTCATATTATTGTATACATGTTGTATTGTGTACAACATTTGGTCTACCGGAAGAGGGGGGATATTACCACCATATCCCCCTACGTAGATACGCCACTGATTAGTCTAATAAATCATATAATTCCTCATAGGGGAATATAGGCTATATAGATGATATATTACCATTGAGTACACTGTATACTGTATATACTCTATACTCAATGATATTACAGGTTTGATTATTTGTCAAAATGATTATAAGTTATAACTACATTTTTGTTAAATTAATGAAATTATTCCACTTGGCTAAAATTATTTATGTTTCATCATAATTTCGTAAAATAAATATTGAATGGAACACCTATGGAAAACCTATGGAAAGTTAGCATTTTGTCTTACCAAGAACCTAACTAAATTACAATTTACTAAAACACATAAGATTAGTATTTAATGTAACTTTACCTACAACTACTAGTAGTATACTTAGCCTACACATAATATACTTACGGAAGTGGTATAATAAAGGAAATATCAGCTGCACTTTCATCTACTGATGTATGTCCTTCAACAATTGTTGGACCGAGCATTTCCAGTATTTTCTTCTCAAACTCACTAAATACCTCCAAATCTAACTCTCCACGACCAGTTTTATTCCTTTCTTTTCTATTCGCGCCTGCCTTACCCGTAACATTCGTTTTTAAATCACACCATGTCTGAGTAAAAAAAAAAAAAAATTAAACTATTAGTAATCGCTCTACAACTATGTAATACACTGTATTATTATACATACCTTTCTCCACTCACTCCAAGATTTATTTGGGCCAACTTCTGAATTTAACGCCTCTGCTAAACTTTCCCATAACTTCTGTCGTTGTTTTACTGTAGACTTTGATGTATTTTTTCCTGAAACTAGTTCAGAATGTAAAACCATAAAGTCTACCAGTAATTTTTTCTGTCTTTCAGTAGTATTCGGCTTCCTGTTTTTTTTCATTTCCATTTTAAAAAAATGACTAACAAGCGCAGTAAAGCCGGAAATATTACAGCAAAACAAAAAACTACAATTAGTAAGCCGTAAGCTCATTAATCAGTACTTAACCATGAAAAAATAATTATAATCATATACGGTGATCGGCTGTGATAACGTACAACATTTTTTAAAAACCCGCCAAAACTGTGAAAAGTTAAACATTTTACAGAGTTACCAACTACATTTTTATTATTTCGCACGTTCGAGTTATTCGTATACGAATCGGTCGTTTTCATTACTCGTACGCTGTTCAAGAATACGAGATGATGAACGTAGACGAGCAAAGGGAACGAACTGCTCGTGTACGAGTAATAACGTATACGTTTGGTCGTTCTTTTCGAGAATAGACCCCCTGGGCTTGAATTTAAAAAAAAATTCCGTTTTACGTTATTTACAATTATAACGTTACACAATTTTTTCGTTTATCGCTATTCAGAATTAAAACGTTATCCAAAATTTGCATTCATCGTTACTTAGAATAAAAACGTTATATATTTACCTAATTACGTGGACTATTGTTTTAAATTTTCAATCCTTAGGTATAAAAGTTGAACATAATTTTATAAATTTTTAATTACAAAAAATTACAAAAAATATTAAATAATTATTAAATTTTAAATATAATAAGTTTTGTCAAAATTCGAACTTGAAATGCTTATAAAAAAAAATTGTGACCCTGTATTTTTAATATTTTTCAACTTAGTGATTTATAAATGTATAATTTTTAGATTCTGAGCGGAGCAAGGAAGCTAGTGGTTTTACAATGGTGTTTATTTTTTTTTATATCCTGTATACAAAATTTCTACCAGAAGGAGTGCTTTGATTTCAACATATAGTACCTTATCTTTTAGCAAATTGGACCAAGATGGTACTTTAGAGAGGTCATTTTTCGATTTTCTCAATAGTTATTTAATGCCACGGGAAAAAGTACTGAAAAATTACGAAAAACCGCTTAAAATGGGATTTTAATTTCTAACAATTTGTTTATCACCGTAGCAACGAATAAAAAAAAAATAGGTAGGTATTATCTATATAAATATCATGTTTATAGTATTAAAACAACTTACATGTTATAATATAAAATATACAGACTGACAAACCGTCTCCGTTCAGAATCGTTTTTCTTATACAATGATATTATATCATTGAATTCAAGTTTAATACAATCCATTAAACAATGACCAACTTGTAACCTACTGTACAGCTGAGCGACATCCACTTACCTGCCTTTTTAATAATATTATTGACTATGATTCAATGAGATATATTTTTTTATAATTTTATAATTATTAGCTATTATTTTTGTTTTATCAGTTTGTAGTTACCTATTATATGATTACATAATTATTAGATATTATCTTTAGAATACAGACTTTTTTTTCCCTGAGACTTTTTCCTTGAGACTTTTTTTCCGGGTACTTTTTTTCCGGGACGTTTTTTCCGCCCGACTTTTTTTCTTACCATCGTTTTTTTTATATTGTGTGATCCGCTCGTGAATAAAGTAATTTATATATTTACCTATTGACGCTTGTTTTAAATTTTCATTCCTTAGCTATGAAAGTTGAACATTTTATACATTTTTAACTACAAAATAATTATTCAATTTTAAATATGATAAATTTTGTCAAAATTCGATCTTTAAATGCTTATAAAAAAAAATTGTGATTCTGTATTTTTAATATTTTTCAACTGCTATTGTAACAATATATCAGGAGCCTTGTGTCAAATTTTTACACTTTTTGGCCCAACAGATAAAACTATTGATATTCAAAGAAAAAAAAAGAAAAAAATTTAAATATGAAATTGTCCGTAAACTGCTCAAAACAAGTCAAAATATTTTGAAAATTTTATCAAGTATAAGAATTGATAAAATAAATATTCAGTAAAATTTTCATGTACTGAGAGTTATTTGTTTTTGAATCACTACAAAATAAGAAAATCGCTACATGAGAATTAGAGTGAATCTCCAATGTTGTAAAAATTTGAATTTCAAACTCTCATAAAAATTTAATTTGACTTTCTTATTGAATTTTTTTTTTTTGTTAAAGGTCGATAATCTTATAAGGAGTCTCGTATTAAATTTTCAAATTTTAGATATAAATTGAAATATGAAATTGTCCGTAAAATACTCAAAACAAATCAAAATATTTAATATAAATGTAAAAAATATATAATTCTTTAAATTGTATTTTACCGCGCTCTGCACGGTTAGTGTGCTTATAAGATGATTTCTTGTTCTCTGCGTGCTATAAAACTATGAAAAACAAATAAGCAGACGTGGGGGCACGGGGCACTTCTAACCACGGGGCCCCGGTCATTTGCACCTAGCACCGTCACTGTATATCTGCCATAGTGCCATGTAATATTGCCAAGCTCTTGTGCATAATAGTAGGCCACCGACTATGTTTCTTAACTTGAACACAGTATAGAGCTGCTACCTTCTCAGTACCAGTGATATCACATTAATAGCTTTTAATGTTTGAAACAAATTATATTATATATTAAGAGGACGCTACACCCGCATGTGTTGTCTCCGTCTTACACACGTACGACATAGACAAAACGCGTTTAGGCAGTCTGAGTATAACTCGGTCAATTTTGGTTCTAGAGTAAAAATACCTATTATGAAATTGAATTGTGATAATATTTCTAAGGGCAAGACGCTGCGGTTTTTTTAAAAAATTTAATTTTTTAAAAGTCAAAGGTATTTTAAAAATGGTGAAATTTTTTCTATTTCTAAACGATATAATGAACGTTATATTGGGTATAATGGAAAAACCGCAGCGTCTTGCCCTTAGAAATATTATCACAATTCAATTTCATAATAGGCATTTTTACTCTAGAACCAAAATTGAGCGAGTTATACTCAGACTGCCTAAACGCGTTTTGTCTATGTCGTACGTGGTAAGACGGAGACAACACATGCGGGTGTAGCGTCCTCTTAACAATTAGATAACTGTATTATTCTTACCAAAAATAACTGAGCATAAATTAAGTTTTCAGAACTACTGTTTTCCTTTTTTTCCAGAAAATGAAAAATTGGATAGTAATACATCAGTAAACAATTTATAAATTATCCTTTTCATAATTGCTTTGACAGAGTTCCCTCCCAAATGGGACAAATCATTTACCTAAAATAAATATTTTATTGTTTATTTAGCTTTATAAAAAAAATTTTAATTAATTATTTGCCATACCAAAATAGTCTCATATTTCTATCTATTATTTTTTCTTCTATATTATAGAATCTATAACATCAAGTTGTACAATTATGTCATTTATGGGCCAGTTGAAGTCATCAATGAACTTATTGTTTGATGAACACTTGCTATTTTTTATGTTTGATGTACTATTATCTAGTTTGGATAAAATTTCCATCTGTTGCATACTTATATGTTTAATGTCAGTTTGAAGATACATTACATTTCTTAAAAAAGATTTCAATATTTTTTGAGTACCTATAATAAGAATAAAGTTATCAAATTAGATAATATTCATATAATAACATGACACTCAATGTTGTTGTGGAGGGGGGGCTAACTCTTTTATTTTGCTATGGTCAATTTATTAATAAATCTTAACATTGATTGATGATGTATTGTTAAAACTATATATTCAACTTTTTATGTATTTTTATTTTTTAAAGCTAATTTATATTGTGTTTGCTATCAAATAACATACAAAATTAAACTAGAAACCTACAAACCATTTTAGATTCTGAGTGAAACGATGAATGTATTGATTTTACAATGATGTGTGTTTTTTTTTTTAAATTTTTTATTTATTTTTTTTGTGTCTGTGTACACGATAAGTAGTCGAAATAATGCTTCGATTTTCGACTTCAGTATCTTGTTCGATTGGAAAGTGAATATCGTTGGTGCATTGGGGAGGTCAAAATTTAAATTTCCCAGTAGTTTTCAAGAGCGCCGGGAAAAACAACATAAAAATTAAGGAAAAACGGGAATTTTTACGCAAAATCGATTCTGGTTTTTGGTGTAACATTAAAACAAATGACCGTAGATACATGAAATTTTCACTGGTTGTTTATATTTGCATCTTCTATACACGATGACATTTTCAAAATATTTTGATTTATTTTGAACAGTTTAGGGACATTTTCATTTTTCGTTTTTTTTTAGTTTTTTTTCTAGAAATATCAATAAAATTTTATTTGTTGGTTGCGAAAGCTTGAAAATTTAATAGAAGGCTCCTAATATATTGTTTCAAAGGCAGATGAAAAATATTAAAAATCCTTAGTCACAATTTTTTTTTATAAGCATTTAAAGTTCAAAAATTGACAAAATATGGAAAAATCGCGAAAATTAGCAAATTATTTTGAGTTAAGAATTCGTAAAAATTTTTCTTTTTAAATCTAAGATTTGAAAATCTAATACAAGATTACTCATAAGATTGTCTACCTTTATCAATAAAAAAATCTCTACCGGAAAGTCAAATTAAATTTTTATGAGCGTTTGAAATTCAAATTTTTACAACAATGGATTTTACCATAGATTTGTATATAATTTATCTTAAACCTAGACTGACATACCGTCTTCGCTCAGAATCGTTTTTCTTATACAATGATATTATATCATTGAATTCAAATTTAATAGCAACCATTATACAGTGACCCACTATTGTACAGCAGAGCGACATCCACTTACCCACCTTTTTTAACTATAATAGTATAGTATTTTTTTTTTCTGTGCAGGATATGTGTCCAGGATCTTATTTTATGATTTATCGAAAATTAAAAACTATTTATTCAAAATAAAACTTCTGCCAATCAACACTCGAACTTGCAGTCATCACGTCTCCGTTTACCTATTTCTATAGGTATCGAACAATAAAATAAAAATAATATTAAATCAAAAACGATTGTAAATAATATTGTAGTTCCCCTATTGTACGGAAACAAAAGTCCCATACGGTACGTATAACTTAAACAGTTTATTAGTTGCCAGCTGCAGCTGCAGAAGCACCCAGTGTGCCGGCGAAACCACAGACGACGCCGTGATTTAACCTAGTCCATATTATCACAACAATATATCCTCGTACGAACCTATGTCGGAGGGTGGTGGCGGGGGGAAGGCTGTCGGAGGGGTAGTTCCTCTTGGCCGACGACCGGCACAAACACTTTGGGGATGCGACAGCGTTCGTCTCGGCACCTACGTCAATCGAAACGCGGGGGGAGGGGGTGTCGGACAAGAGCAGTGAAACGGTTCGTGTACGAAAAATCCCTAATAAATTTTCGGAATTGCGAAAGTGTGGCGAGTTTTACTGTTTTTGTAAGCAATTAGAAAAGTTTGGGTCCCCTTCGAGCCCCCGACGTGCGCTTATATGCGTGAGTTTGTCGAGCTGTGCGGTGCGAAGACCGATGGCATCGGCTCTCCTGCGGAACAACCGAACCGCGAAGAAGTCCTCGAACTTCGACACTAGCAATAACTTATCGGCGACAAAACGATAAATCGGAGGCCGTCCGTGTTTTAGATCCTCTGGCGAGACCGCGACACCGACGACTACTGCAACCGTAAGGGCGTTATATATATAATAAAATATGTTCCGTTCCGCCTCGAGCGAGTTGTCGACCGAATAATAATAGTGATAATGTAAGCACGCCGTATAATAGAACGACTCGCGACTGCCCAAATATGTCGTGTGCACATTGCATTATAATAATAATAATAATATATTACACAATAACAGTGTCGCACTACAAGCCGACCGGTCCGCAGTGGTGGACGATGGGGCGCAGTATTGTTATTTGGATCGACCGGTGGTTGCCAGCCGAGTTTGATGCGAAATCATATTATAATATTATTAGGAAATCACTATATTGGTATCTCTATTTATAACCGGGTTACGCACGTGACGTAATGTAACACTGCAAAATAATTATTGTCATGTGCGCGTGCATAGGATACCTAACATAATATAATATCGTCGTTTTTATTATTTAATATAAAAATGTAGTAATAATAAAAGAATAATTGAATTATTATGATATGTGAAATACATATCTGATTTAATTGTGTAACTAGTTATTGTATAGCATAATAAATTAGCTTCAAAATGAAAAAAAATATATATAAAAATGTTAATAGTTTTGAAGATCATCAAATATGTGTGGTAGCTAGTTGATTAAGATTTATTAATTTGCCCATAACTATTTATGACGCCGGCAATAAACGCACAATTGCATAATATGATAGTCCATTAATAAAGTACCTATACTGTTCATTCTAAAATATTTATGATTTCAAAGTTTTAACTGTATAACATATAAATGCAGTTAGTTATACAGCACACTATTCGTTATATAGTAAGTAATAATATTTTACACTATATTATACTAACAATTATCAACAGCTGAATTACTACTGCAGATTTGAGAACCACTACCAATATTGTTTGTATTGGTGTATAACCTATAATAAAATCGTAAATACATTATATCGAATATCAGATAATATTTTTGCATGTAAAAAATTAAAACTTATATATAACCACGCAGGCTTAGTGGATCTTCTAAGACCGTAAATATAACTATATGAATATATATCTGCTTTTACTTTTTTCTCTATCCCTAGTATTTGACTTTAATGTTTGTTCATGATCATGTGTAACTTTATTTATAACTAGAATGAACAAATAAATAAATTCATATCAAATCAAATTCATATTCAATTTCGTTTAGTATGCTGTGAAGCGCAATCAATTTTTTTGGGATTGTGTGGTTTTTTTGGCCATGCGCAAGTACCATTTTTAACTGAATACCAAAATTTTCGGACAGCTGCTACACTGTTATCTCCATAAAAATGTACAACAGCATATGTTGTTGCCATTTTTCTTTCATTTTTATGAAAACTAAAAAGCTTAAACTGCAGCGTTTATCCGTATCCGGGCCTTATTGTATATAATGTGGTGGGCCACATATAAGACTGCTCTGGCTAACAATTATATTATAATAATAATAAAGCTCAAAGCTTGTTATTAAAATAACATAATCAGACAAAATACCTGATTATATATTTTACAATAATTTAAATATTATTAATACTATTTTGTTCGATCTTATTATGACTTAATTTGTATTTATCGTTAATATACCTTTGCTAAATACAACTTTAATAAAATATGTAAATATATAATTTATCAACACAATAGTCGGTAGGAATGCCTATTATGCATGACCATCATAGACATAATAATATATAATAAACTACACAAAATATAAAATGATATTTGTTCACACGGTACCGTCATATATAGTTACTAGGCCGTAGTCTTATATTATGGTCCTACTATGCCATACTATGCAAATGTATATTATATTATTTTTGCATTTACTGATGTAAGGTTTGATATACCTATATGAATATTGATTATGGTAACAATTAAAAAGTAAATTAAATACCAAAATAATGGCTTTTATAATAATATATAATATGGTTACTGGTACATTATAATAATATAATATACCTTACCGGCTTAATCAATACCCATATTATTACCAATAGAATTTAGAGGATCATCTATACTATAGTCTAATACATAAATTATAGAGCCCATTATAGGTATTATTATTATTATTATTATTCAAACGGCGTATGATAATATTATATCTAAAATCGTTAAATTTGTGTAGGTGCAACTAAAATATTTTACATGTAACACGTGACTCATTTGAGCATATGTACCGGTAAAGGACGCAGATATAAAAATGTTTACCTCATAAAGTTAAAACTGACGTATATCATCCTTATTCGCTGTTTGCTATCATAATATACATTTAAGCAATGTACGTAGTATATTAATTTCTAATACAATGTAGAAAAAAGAAACAATACATAATAAACTTGTTACTCACCCTAGATTATAAGTTATTGCTTAGGGAATCCTGGACATTCCCCCAAACCCCCGGATGTTTTTGGTGTAGTAGGACATTATCCCCCCCATTTTTTTTTTTTTTTGAAGTTTTCTATTTAATAATATAATATTGTTATTTATTATGTAATTAATTTATGCATATTGTCTAATATTTTCATAAATAATAATAAATTATAGATGTATATTTTTGATCAACTGAACTACTTGAATCAAATTCCCATGCAATTATTAAATTACTTAATAATCAAACTGGTAGTCTTAACAACATTCAAATGTACATTCCTGAATATAGTACATTAGTACGACAGTCGTAATTGCTTATAAAATGTTCTAGGTTTAAAACAAAATCAGTTCTTGAAATGAAAGGCGAACGGACGAGTGAGTGAGTCGACAACAAGACAACCAATTAAACGAGCGGACCACTGACAAACCAAGTGCAAATTTCAAAAGGCGATTCCCGGTTATTGGCATACTAGACTACAACTAGATGGTTAGTTCCTAGTCCATATATATTAGTTAGAGCAGTTAGATCAATAAATTATACTTTGATCAACGGCTTGAATCACAGAATAAATTATGTTTTTATTTTTATTTATAAAATTAATCTGTGGTGGAGGCAACCGGTTCTCGTATTGTTCGATTGGCGGCCCTGTCGCTACCGCGGCCGATCGACGTGGTCTCAGAGACGATGTAAAAACCGAATTCCTTTATTGTTGCTCCGCGGCAACAGCTGTTTAACCTTTCTTCCATGGTCTTAGGGCGTTCTTCGGCCCCCTCCCACCATCCGTTTGCCATCCGTAGCGCCATTTTGTATTTTTCATTTATTTACTCTGATGTGATATTATGATTACGGCATTACGCACTAGTGCGGTATTCTTGCATGTTCTCCGCGTCGATCTCGGCGGAAACCAGTCGAATATAATCGGTTTTTTTTCCGTGCTCGACTACATCATCGCCTCCACTACCAAAACAGTTCGCCGTCCACAACGTAGTGCAGTTTAATCGTAAGTACGTTGTCCGCCACTCAACAGCCATCAGCTACCCAGATATTATTTTAGTTGTACGCATGTTAATAATCCGTACTTAACCTTAAATATCGTGTGTGCCTGGCTCGGTATTTTTTTCCTCGTGGTATCACAGAAATTTGTATCTTGTACGTTAATTGATGCGATCGTTATTTGTCCGTTCTTTGCAGAGGTGCCGTAGCCGATAGCCATCACGATGTCCAACACGCACCGAATGATGTACAAAAACGAAGGCGTCGACTCTAATGAGTTGCGTCGCAGGCGAGAAGAAGAAGGCATACAGTTGAGCAAGCAGAAACGAGACATTCACCTGTTCAAAAGGCGCAACATCAACGAGACTATTCAGAACGATGACCCTGACGTAAGTGTGATCCGCTGTTCGATTAAAACCCTGGTGATGTTAGTTAACATTTTTATTCATATGTTTATTATAAAATGGCTTACACTTTTACTCAAGTTTGTGAATTCTATAATTACCTAGTTATTGCATTCAATTAATGTAAAATAAACGAAACCTTAATGATACTTTTATCGCTTTAACTTTGATATTTGGTTCAATATTATTTTCAAACCTACCTTTTACTTCAATACAATGTCCAAATTTATTGATTTATTTACTTATTAAAAATGTAATACTAACATTTTAAAATACATATGTTTATAGTTGGCTTTACCTGGTACAGCGCCTGCTTGGTCCAACATAAATGAAGAACTGCTTAAAGATTTGTATAGCACTAATGAAGAAGATCAGTTAAAAGCAACACAAAAGCTTAGGAAGTTATTGTCAACTGAACCTAATCCTCCTATTGATGCTGTTATTAGTGCAGGTGTTATTCCACGATTTGTTGAATTTTTGAAAAATACTACCAATTGCTATCTACAGGTATATAATTAAATTTCTATTTAATAATTCTATTAATTAGGCACTTCCTAGTTATTTTTCTTAATCATTAAATAGCTACTTGTATAAACTTTGTCACTATGATAGGAGTGTTCATAGTTCTTATACATGTAATTTTCTTAGTTTGAAGCTGCATGGGCCTTGACAAATATTGTTTCTGGAACATCAGAACAGACACAAAAGGTAATGGAAGCTGATGCCGTACCGGTATTAATATACTTGCTCGAATCACCACAAGAAGATGTACAAGAACAAGCGGTTTGGGCTCTAGGAAATATTGCTGGAGATTCTCCTATGTGTCGTGATTACATTTTGAACATGGGCATAATGAAGCCATTAATAAAGTAATAACTCTAAATATACAAATTTATCAATATTGAATTAAAAATGTATTTACCTAATCTAATTTTACATGTAGTTATTACCGACTACTGTTATTTAGTAATTTCTAAAGAGAATATATCACTATCCGCATGTATGGTCCCCATATTACAAACATAATGCAGTCAAATTGCATTCCTTGCTAAATATTAGTTTATTGTCGCTGACAACAGAGTTCACTACCAGTCACTAACAATATTATTTTATTTTTTAATAGATGTTTTAAAATAATATCATATTATTTCTCGTATTTTATTGTTTGGCATAATAATAACATTATAATAGTTAATTTTACTACTATGTTGTACAAGCTAAATTATAGATAATTATTATAGTGATTAATTTGACATTGGCAATTGTGTACAATAATGATTAATAGGTAGAATTACTTACTACACTGATTTTGCAAATTTTTTCATTGGTCATCTATAGCTGCCTCCCCGGGAACATAAGACATATTTTATAATAGATTGTTTCTCTATACATTATATACTCAGTGGTAAAACCAATTTTGTATTGTTAGGTATGTATAATAGAAGGGAATAAAACTGATTTATCATCAAACTTATAGGTAAGAATATGATCTATAGTATTTCCTTGACCTTTATTGAAATTTTAATTTTAAAGTGAGTTAAGACTGTTAAATATTTAAATATGAGAATAAACCTATGAGATGTTCTACAATCTAGGTGATATTTTTACTTTAAAATTTGATAATAGTTTAATTTTTAGTTATATTAAAGCTAACAACACAAAATTGGGGTTATATAATCATATATTGAATAAAAATTTGGTATTTTTGATGTTGAAGGCAACTCGTGTGGTTGTAGTGTCTTTTTTGAATATTTATTATGTTCTACAACTAAAATAATAATATTTATATAATTATATTTATAAATATATTTTTTTTTTTTTTTGTATTAGATTACTAAAAAGTTGCTCACGTCTTTCAACGACTCATAATTCTGTATGGGCGGTATCTAATTTGTGTCGTGGAAAAGTGCCGCCTCCTGATTTCAACATGGTTTCACCAGTTCTACCAGTTTTATCAAATTTGTTGAGTCATGATGATCCAGAAGTACTGGCAGATATTTGTTGGGCCTTGTCATATTTATCAGATGGTCCAAATGAAAAAATTCAAGCAGTTATTGATGCTAAAGTTTGTCCAACTTTAGTTAAATTACTAATGTAAGTCTAATTTATAAACAAAAATTGATTAATAATTAAATTTCATACCTAACTCTGTTATTTAAAGGCACAAACAAAACAATGTTGTCTCTGCTGCTCTGCGAGCCGTTGGTAATATAGTAACTGGTGATGATGTTCAAACACAAGTCATTCTAAATTGTTCGGTCTTACCTAACTTACTTAGCTTGTTGGGATCAACCAAAGAAACTATCCGTAAAGAGGCCTGTTGGGCAATTTCTAATATTACTGCTGGAAATAAAAACCAAATACAAGTGAGACATTTAATAATAACAAGTTAACACTTGAATACTGATAGAATGAATGTTATTATGTATATTAATAGGCTGTTTTGAATGAAAATATATTCCCTGCACTCATACATATTATGGCCACGGCTGAGTTTAAGACAAGAAAAGAAGCTGCGTGGGCTATAACAAATGCTACTTCTGGAGGAACGGTAGAACAAATTCAATATATGGTCGATCAAGTATGTACTTTTATTAAAAATTGTTTTAATATTTTGTTGTTTATTTTTCATATTTGTGTTTTTAGAATTGTATCCCTGCATTGTGTGATCTCCTGACAGTGACAGATGTAAAAATTATCGAAGTGGCTTTGAATGGTCTAGAAAACATTCTTAAGATAGGCAAACAATTATCTAGACACATTGGTGGTGTTAATATGTATGCTATATTTATAGAAGAATGCTATGGTCTGGACAAAATAGAATTGCTGCAGTCACATGAGAACATAGAAATTTATGCGATAGCTTTAGCAATTATTGAAAGATATTTTGGTCCTGACGAAGATGATCCAAGTGTCGCACCTTCTGTACAAGAAACTGAACAAGGAATTGAACAGTATGATTTTAGGAATCAAAGTAACCCCATGAATAGATTCCAATTCTAAGAACTGTTACAGGAAATATGATTTGATTTTTTTAATTGTTTTGTTCATAATTCTTATTTAAACATACATTTTTAGTAAAGAAAAGAGAAATTCTCTTATCCTAAATAAATATTATTTGAACGACATTAATAAATTGGTTTATTTCGACTAGTGTTTTATATAATGTTATTTTTTTCTTTTTAATATTCTACACCTAAAAATCAAGTAATATTAATATATTTGGTAATTGTTGTCACAAGTCATTAAGATGATAACTTAAAGTATGACCTCTTCAAACTACGTTAATCAATAATTCAAAAATATATTTTGTGCATAAATGAGATATGTGTAGTCATTTATATATAGTAATTATTAAAAATAAAAAATAAAACGTTTACTTACAAAAAAGAACAAAAGTTGTGGTGTACACAGCATTGTGTGATTTTGTCTTCTATGTTGGTACTTTGTACTTTGATAAATGGCAACACTCCCGTTATGCATTTATGTCCAGTTGTAGAAGACCCTTACACATTTTAAGCTCAAAGGCGCTCATTTATTTCGAAATGTTTGCCTGTTATTAAAGTGCTGAAAAATATTTTAGGTGTTCTCCTAAATACTCGTAAATCACCGGTCTACAAAAATGAAAAGAATATGTGGCCTACTGATGTGTTAGTATTTTCTATTTGAATTATTTATGATTTTTATCCATAGATTTGTTTATATATTATGTAAAAGTAGTAACAATTAAAAGCATAGTTTTTTATATTTCCTATGTATACAATATTAGGTCTATACTAACTATGGTACATGAAATTAAGTTAAAAACGAAGTGATACACGTAGCATTTTTCAGCAAACTTTTTCCGAAGTACATAGACATTTTATATGCTTTATTTTTACTGGTACCTAATTAGTAAATTATAATTATTATTGAGAATCCATTGAATAAATATACATGATGCTTTTCGACCGAAAACATTTGGCTCTTTTTTATTTATTTATACCCATTACCCAATAATCATTCACCCTATGTCTTATATGAAGCCATTAACATGTAATTAGATACGTGACAAACGGCTAAATAAATTTCGTTCGGATTAAAAAATAAGATCTTTCATTTGTCAAATATTTTAATGATTTGGAATTTTCAAATGGTTATATAATATTTATTCATTATTTTGCAATACTTGAGCTGTAGGTACCTACTCTACATTAATAAGCAGGTACTGGTTTTACTTATCAAAGATTAAATAAAGTAGTTCGATATTTTTAAAAATTCAAACATATTTAGGTAGGTACCTAACTTCTGTGTTATTAGTTATTTCTATACTCTTTTCAGAATAAGAACGCACCAGATTTAAGTAACAAAACCGGTTTTGTCCGTGGCCGCCTGGTTCCTTCTTATTCTGAAAAGAGTATAATACCTTTTTTAATTGAATATAAAATACATTATATTATAATTTGTTCGCATAATCGCATCATACGCCTTAAATACCTATTTCATAGCCTATAGTTGCACTAAGGAACAATACAAATACGTTGCGCTTACGTTAGAAAAACAGTCTTACCTTTTAGACTACAATGGCTAGGTATAAGCATAGTATAGGTATATAAAAATAAAATTTAATCATTTAATTTTTTTTTTTGTTATTGAAATTTTAATAAAATATATATATTAAAATAAACAAATCTGCAATCTACCTGAGATAAAAATGTTAAATCATTTAAAAAAAAATCCCGGAGGTGTATGGTTAAGCGTGTATAGTAGGTAGGTTACCTCGTTCCTACTACAAACTATTTATTTATCAAAATAAAAACAATACCTATTTATTTTGTTAAAGTTTATAATGTCTAAGAGATTTTACCTCGACAGTCGACAATAATATTCACTATTCAGATAATTTAAACAATTTTATCATTTTACGCGGCTATGCGAACTTTGCATATTATTATATTATATGCATTTTTAGTTATTATACAAAACTGCCGGTTTTAATTATTTGTCAAAAAAAAATAAAAGTAGAAGTAAGTAATATTTACTTTATTTACCTATTTAGTTTCATTATGAAGAACATAATATAGTATGTACGAACTACATAATATATACAATATATATTTATTATTTTTAAATATAGAACCTAAATGTCTGATTCGTGTGAAGAAATTCATTTAATATAATTATTAATTATGTTCTCATTTTAACATTATAATAATAATGTGAGAAGGTTTTTATAATATTAATTTTAGGTTTTTTAAACACAATATTAGTTTAAAAAATTTGAATATATTATAATTTTTATTTTTTGAATACAAAATGATTAATATGTATTTTGACATACACATTTAGTGAATTTTGGAAAAAGCTTTTCCATAAGCCAACATAATGTAGGCTGTTGAAATAACAGTTAGAAAAAGAGCATCTTTTCTTATAGGTATTCTGCTGTACATTTCAGTTTAACATAAAGCTATTATATATACCATTCAAGACTGTATGGATATTTAAATTAAAATGCAGTCAGTAAACAAAAAAATAAAATATTTGCATAAAATAGAAGCATCCTTACATATTTGATATTATTAGTAGCTTACACAACAACTTTTTTAAATAAAACACACAACACTTTAAAATCAAAACATTCATTGATCCTCGCAGAATCTAAGATAAAAATACTATAAAATATAAAATCCAGCAATAAATAGCTTCAAAATTGTCTTAATGATTTCAAAATATTTTAATTAATTTATAGGTAAACAAATTAGGTATTGCTCATATTATAATATACCTACTATAGTCCTTCTATTATTTGACATTTTCAAAAAATATTACTTACTAGTCCTCATTTATTTAAA
The DNA here is from genome assembly GCA_949089665.1 of Macrosiphum euphorbiae. NCBI lineage: Eukaryota > Metazoa > Arthropoda > Insecta > Hemiptera > Aphididae > Macrosiphum > Macrosiphum euphorbiae. The sequence goes on from CARXXK010001595.1 coordinate 366,991, forward strand.
AGTGAATACTAACGTAGAAAATGTTGTAAAATAGAGTAAAATTAATCTAAATATTTTTAATATTTCATGGTGTCCAGTAATAAATTTTAATAGCGTGACAATCGGTAAACAATGTTGTTTTCATTTTTTTTTATATGATTTTCAAGTCCTTACAAATAATATATTTTGAATTTCAATTTGTGAAAAATGTATGAACCATTCTGTAACATTTTTTACTAACAATTAATCAAAAATTGTGTAAAAAAAAAATTAAAAAGTAACGACAAGAAAAACGTCAGTCTATGTATAAGACATATAATAAACATATCTATGGTATTAAACAAAAAAATGACCTATAATAGGTACCTATAATAAATTCCAAATTAACCATATCACAATATCCATTAGGTACTTATAACGCGTTATACATCAACAACAAACCCTGATACTATCATAGATACATAATAGTTAACTTTAGAAGTTTCAAGTACCCATGAATAATATTATACAATCACAACAAAATAACTAAAATAGTTATTCTAGGTTTTTTAATATGTAATTTCGTAACTTAAAATGACTATAAACATAAACTACGACTTTTTTTTTTAGATTTTGCGATAACAGATATAACTAGGTACTTACGTGGAATCTAGTTCTAAACTTTCAATCCTTAGATACAAAAGTTGAACATTTTATACATTTTTAACTACAAAATAATTATTCAATTATGGGCACCGGAACTAATTACATTACCAACTCAGGCCAATCCTATTATAATACACCATAAAAAGTCAAACCCTCGGTCGTATAATGGATGACGGTACAAAAAAATGTTTTACGTAATTGTTTACGTCTTATGTCATCTACTACGTTGTTGTTCTGAACAATAAACATAATATAAACTTCAATCGGAGTTCAATTATGATATATTACAACAATATGAGTTACATGAATAATAACAGAATGAGACAATTTGAGAATATAATAAATATTTAAACTTGACCATCCGTTTCCAGTATACAGTAATATGGCCATAGTAGCAGAAAATTGTTGCAATAAACAGATTAAAAATAAAAAAAAGGTGGGCAAGTGGGTGTCGCTCTGCTGTACAGTAGGTTACAAGTGGGTCACTGTATAATGGATGGTATTAAATTTGAATTCAATGATCTAATATCATTGTATAAGAAAAACGATTCTGAGCGGTGACGGTATGTCAGTCTAGTATAAGACATATTATATACATATCTATGGTATTAAACAAAAAATTGACCTATAATAGGTACCTATAATAAATTCCAAATTAATCATATCACAATATCCATTAGATACTTATAACGCGTTATACATCAACAAAAACCGTGATACTATCATAGATATATAATAGTACACTTTAGAAGTTTCAAGTACCCACGAATAATATTATTCAATCACAACAAAATAACTAAAATAGTTATTCTAGGTTTTTTAATATGTAATTTCGTCCAAATTTGAAATTAAAATGTCTGTAAAAAATAAGTGTGTTTATATATTTTTTAGATTTTTTGGTTACAGTATGAATTATTTAAGAGAATCTTTGTTTTAAATTTTCAACTCTTAGTTATAAAAACTGAACATTTTATAATTTTTTAATTCCAACGATTGATTATTTTCGAGATTTTGATAAATTTTGTCAAAATTCCAACTTTAAATGCTTATAAAAAAAAATCGTGCTTATGTATTTTTAAAATTTTTCAACTGATATTGTAACAATATATAAGAAAGCTTGTATTCAATTTTCAGACTTTTTGGCCCACCAAATAAAATTTTATTGACAATTATAAAAAAAAAAACTAAAAAAATTGAAAACTGAAAATGTCCCTAAACAGCTCAAAAAGAGTCAAAATATTTTCAAAATTGTATGGTGTATAGAAAATGATAATTTAAACATTCAGTGAAATTTTCATGTATCTTCAGTTGTTCGTTTTTGAATTGCAACAAAATAAAGAAATCGCTACATGAGAAATCGAGTGAATATCCAATGTTGTAAAAATTTTAATTTCAAGCGCTCATAAAAATTTAACTTGACTGTCCGGTAGAGATTTTTTTATTGATAAAGGTAGATAATCTTATAAGGAATCTTGTGTTTCATTTTCAAATCTTAGATTTAAAAAGAAAAATTTTTACGAATTCTTAACTCAAAATAATTTGCTAATTTTCGTGATTTTTCCATATTTTGTAAATTTTTGAACTTTAAATGCTTATAAAAAAAAATTGTGACTAAGGATTTTTAATATTTTTCATCTGCCTTTGAAACAACATATTAGGAGCCTTCTATTAAATTTTCAAGCTTTCGCAACCAACAAATAAAATTTTATTGATATTTCTAGAAAAAACACTAAAAAAAAATGAAAAATGAAAATGTCCCTAAACAGTTCAAAATAAATCAAAATATTTTGAAAATGTTATCGTGTTTAGAAAATGCAAATATAAACAACCAGTGAAAATTTCATGTATTTACGGTCATTTGTTTTAAAGTTACACCAAAATCCAAATTTGATTTTTTGGAAAATCGATTTTGCGTAAAAATTCCCGTTTTTCCTTAATTTTTATGTTGTTTTTCCCGGCGCTTGTGAAAACTACTGGGAAATTTATACTTTTGACCCCCCCAAAGTACCAACTAGATTCACTTTCCTATCAGAAAAGGTACTATTGAAGAAAATCGAAGCACTTTTACTGTCCCAAAACGTGATGACAGACACAAAAATATAAATAAAAATATATATAAAAATATAAATAAAAATATAAAAACATACATCATTGTAAAACCAATACATTCATCGCTCCGCTCAGAATCTAATAAATAGCAAGTAGGTACATTATTGTGGTGTTGAAGTATACATTTTTGAAAAATAGAAATACTGTCACGGTAAAATAAAAGCACGCTTCGTCTGCTTGGTGTGCCAAATGCCATGAAAAACAAATGCCGAATGGCATAATAAACAAAAAATATAATATAATCTATATATATAAAAATGGAGACAAAAAATTCGAAATTGCATAAGTTGAGAACGGCTAAGCCGTTTTTGCTCAAATTTTTTTTAAGATGTTCGTAATTGCCAGGTGAAGGTTTTTACGAAAGAAAATTTTTAAAAAGTCAACCGAATAATTAGAAAAACTGCAAAAACTATTTATTGATGTCTGGGATTTGAACTCGATACCGTTGTCGTTATTTACTCTATTGTGTATTATATTATATTGGTTGCTATTGGTTGATCGGGCATGTTTGTTGATTTGTATTATTATTTTTTGTAAATATATATTATATATAAATTAATGACGGTGTGTAGATTAGACCTATGGGAAGGAGATACGCTAATTTAAAAATGGTTAAATTTGGTTTTTTTTATTCATCGGATTTTAGTACGGTTATGTTAGGTTAGGATTTATAGGTAGGTGGAATTAAGTAAAAACGTCAAACTTGGTATAACTTTGGTACTTTTTGAGTTAAATCATACACTTACGTACAAACAGCACGGGGTCCCCGATCTACCGCAGGTAAATTACCTATCTGATAATGTACTGCTGCAATTCAGAATTTTTATTCCGGGCAACAGAAAAGTTAAGATAAATCTAGAACATCATACACCAAATATTAAATAACGCATTGAACAATGTTTGAGTCATATAGAGTTGGTACATTTAACGGAAAACGAAGTGCACGGGATCAGCTAGATTTGGTTTTTTTTATTCATCGGATTTAAGTACGGTTAGGTTAGGTTAGGATTTATAGGTAGTTCTACTATAATTCACATGCCGCAGAGAAAAAGGTCGTGTCTCTGTTTTCATAAATTTTTTTTTTTTCAAGTTCTCAATCGGTTTTTTGTAGTTCCTGCAAAACTGATAGTAGCATAAAACAATCAAAGACGTTTTAAACAATACTTCGTGCATAGAACAATATAAAAGCGAAACTCGATCAGCTGATTGGGGTCTTGGGTAACTATATATAAATATAGCCGTCACATGTTGTATAAAATATTACCTCCATTAAAAAATGGTTTGGCATGAATTCCGATCTCGACCTACCTCCAAGGTTGACGCCTTGTCCTAATTGTACTGTAAGTGGCAAAATAATTTTCGGTGTTATACGTAAAATTTGAAAAAAAATAATACATTAATAACTCCATAGAAAATGAGCTCAGCACGAATTCCAATGTCGTATTACCTCCAAGGTTGACGCCCAGTCCGACGTCCGAATTAGACTGTTAGTGGCTAAATAATTTTCAGTATTTTTCAAAAAAATTGAAAAACCAGTAGAACTTCAGATATAAAAATCGCCTATCCTTTTAATAATATAATAGGTATCGAGCGTTAAGCAAAAACGATAACGCTCGAAAATTTTCACTGCCCGAGCAACATTTGATGTTTTCACATTCAAAAATTCTGAAATACCATGGTAAAATCGTAGCGTAAATCAAACTACTCTTACACCTAAAACATGGGCGTCTGCTCACTCGTCAGGTCTACGACGTCACTCGGCTATTCATCCACTCTCATAATCTCGTTGTATAATTTTTTTAACTTTGGATTTTTACTTAACAGTTTTTTATTATTTGGACCACATAAATACATAATACACCATTAAACATAATCAGTGCAATTAAAAAATTTATCTATTTTGATTTAATTTATCACCATAGGGATTAGGGACTTATGAGTCTTTTTATATATTATGTCACTCAGATATATTCTTTACTACAGAGTAGTTGTAGTTTAGGTATCAGAATCTATGATGGGTCGTGTCGGCTCAAATGTATATTATCATAATATTATAGTCCAATTATTAAGCCAATTTTCGTAGAAATACCGAGAACAAACAGTTTACAAAAAATCGTTTTGCCGATAATTTTATAATAAAACTCTCTACTGTTTGACGTTTGTTTACATCACGATGTGTATAAATAATATATAATATTATCTACATTGTAGTTAGTTTATTTACATATTATTTAGTTAACTTATAGACCTATGTGTACGCATAAAATGATTTCCTTTAAACAATTTTTAGTGTGAACTAATTTTTTTTTTATTACATTAAAACATATAATATAAATACACCAATATAGTAGTATAATTATATTATAAAACGTGCTTATTAATTTAATATAGACACTTTGTCGCTTGGAATCGTTTTTCATATTATGTAATGATTTATCATTGAATTCAAATTTAACTTATACCTTAAACTGACTCCCTCCTTAATGACAAGTTATAGATATACATAAGGCCGTATCTGAGGAGGGGGGGTCCAGGGAGTCTGGAGTCTGAAGTGGTAGCTAAAGGGGACTGTAACACAAAATCTCTGATGCCAGCTGAAGAAATCGTTAAAAGAAGATTAGGGAGACATAAATCGAAGAACAATTAGATCCTAATTTTCTAATCAAATTATTATGGTTCAATATTTTTGAATTCTGTAAATTTACGGTCCGTATATTTACTTTTCTTGGGAATTTTTTTCCGGATTTGTGCGGCCCGTGACATTACGGAAAAATTCAGGATTTTTACAATCTGCCTTATTATTTTCCGGATATTTACTGTGCCCCCTAAATTACATTTATTATTTTATAAAAAATATTTCAAATTTCAAAAAATTGTGTCCCTCGTTTCAATAGCCCCCCCTCCCATATCGTTTTTAATATCACAAAAATCTTGAGTTCCCTACTACAGATTTTGTATTGTTACTCAAATAAACATTATTATTTATATGAAATATTATACCCACTCAGGCACTCAGCACTCATTATTTTATAATTGGCAAGAAAACATACATTTTCACCACTAAATACATTATCTTTCTTGAATTACTGTTAGAAGCAATCATAATAAAATAAACAGTGAGTTTATATTTTAAGTTAAATGTTGAAAGTGTGGGGGGGGGGCATTGAAATGGACCTTAAAATTACTATTGTTTTTAAACATTTTACTCTATATAAGTATGAATCTTAAAAGTTATAACTATGAACAATTTAAAGATGGCAAACCTATGTAACAGTAATTTATATTTTTGAAATACTTTATCCCTGTTTAATTTATAAATATTGAATTTAATAGAATATTAGTTTATTTCTGTAATTCAAATTTCTATAAGATACTGCAATGGTTTGGTGTAAATACCTAGTGCCTAGTACCTATCTACCTACTAAAGGGGTACTTATATAACATTAATATTATTATGCCATTTCAAATTGTATTATTATTTATTGTTATAAATATTTTTTTTTTTTTATAAAGCCTATTTTTTCATCTTTCATTCATGCCATTATATTTAAGCAATATTTAACACCTAGACTAACTCTAACTTGCCAGTTATAGCTACTAAAAACCCTAGGATGGTTGAAAATTACCTATTCTGGACAACAAATTCTATTAATTTTATAGTTCTTAGTGTGGTTGATTACCTTTCTATACCAAAAATAACAATATAATTTATAAAAAAAAAATTAAACATTAAACGTTAAGCAGAAAACAAACAATTAAAAGAACGTTTAAGAATGTAAAAACGATAAACGGAAATAATCAAATATCGTTTGAAAGTACAATAATGATACTGTGTAGTATCTTATGCATAATGTATACAGTCAACATTAAAATAAAATAATATAATGTAGATGAAAAAATGAAAAACCTTAACGGGCTATATTATAATTGCAACGAGATGCGCAATTTGACAGTGTAAGAAAATTTTTTTTTTGTAACGAACGCGGCACGTGTTGCGACCGCCGCGCCTCGAGTAATCATTAATCATATTGTTATAACTAGGGCTGGGATTTTAATGCCCTAAAAAAAATGCTTTTATGACCTAAAAACTCTGAATTATGATCTAAAAACCCCGAAAAATACCCTAAAAAAAAATGCTTTTATGATCTAAACATTTTTTTTTTTAAATAATTTTAGTATAAATTACAATAAAAAGTTTAAAAAAATGCATTACAAAAATCTATTACAAGTGTAAGCTGCCAAGTGTCAATACATAGTTTTAGTACAAAAATTAACTAGAAACGGTGTTAACGACGACAAAACTCGTACTGAACGTTGAACGATATCATCGGACCGATTTAAGATTATTTAACAGGAAATGCGGGTAGAGGTTACTCAAACCTTGTCCGATAATATAATACAAATTACGAATACCTACTTAATTATAATCTGTTATATTTATTTAAAAACCATGTTGGTGTAAAAATCTTGAAAAAAATTTCAAATTCATACTTGGTTTCCAAAAACTCAAAAATGCCCTAAAAAATTAAGAAAATGACCTAAAAACTAAAAAATGCAAAATAAACTTTCTTATTCTCATTCAAATGTACATAAAACAAATTTGTGACAAGACGAGCATTGCACAGTAAGCTTAGGAAAACAATGCCAAGTGCATCGAAATCCCAGCCCTAGTTATAACTTATAATAGTATATTACGTTGCGTTTCTTTCCGACAACAACAAATAGACTAAAACAAGAAAATAAAACTAAAAATAACAATATTTCATGCGCACTGTACGAGGGCCGGAGTGCATAATATATGTTACATATATTATTATATTCGTATTTGTGTATTTGTGTGTGTGTGTGTGTGTGTATGTGTGTGAGAGACAGACATGATAATAGTGCTGGTGGACGTGCGTCGAGGCAGAAAATTTGTCCTGAAAATTCGTGAGGTCCCGCGGGTAATTACCGCGCTGTATAAATTTGAGCACTATTGGGTATCCATTACAATAATATTTCACGCTCACTATGCGAGCGCATAATATGTACATACATTTATGTTCGTATTTCTTTAGTATAGGTACGTACGCGGGAGAGACATGAAACGTGTCGGTGAGAGAGAGAGAGAGAGAGAGAGAGAGGCAGACAATACGTTTTTCCTGAAAATTCGTCGGGTCGCGAAAAAATTACGGCGTGGCGCCGTTTCTGATGTATTCGTCTGGCGAGAATATCGGGTACCTATCTTCCTGCTCACCTTCACAAATTAGGTACCTAATGTAATATTTTTATTAGTGACAACGTTATAAAGTATAAATGATAAGTTTGAAAAACGAAATTGTTTTAACAAGTTGTAAAAATTAGTGAACAATATTGACATTTCGACATTACGATTCTTTACTTATGAAAACGACACGATATTGGACTTTTTAACAGGTTTACGTGTCAAACAATTTGATACTGACGGCTACCCCCCCTAAGAATTGCTATAGCCCCCCCCAAAAACAAATGATTTTACTATGCTTTACTAAAAGCATCATAAGAGTATTCAGTATCCTGAACTGAGCTACGGCTTCAGCCCCCCCAGATTTCAAACACTATTTGCGCCTATGCCTCCCCCCCCTTGTGCGTACGCTATAACCTCCACTATGGCTGGGAAGACTCTGTGGGGCGAAAGACCTGCAATATTCTCCGGACATTCTGGTGATATTATTATTATTATTATTATGACGTGCAATATTATCGGAATACTTTGCATTTCGGTATTCGTCATCGTTTTTTGGGACGATGTTTTGAAATCGACAGCCGAGCAATACAGATTCCTACCAGCGAAAAATGTCATAATATTTTGATTGGCATTCGTTTGACACATCATGTTATAATAATATCGTATCTTGTTTATTATAAGCACGAGTCGTTATACATTTGCATCGATGTGTATAAGCGAAAAATAATGATTTGCCTATGATATTATGTTATACGACATTATTACGTAAACATTATATTATATTATCTGTTTATCCATGATTTTAGAATATTTAAAATATCGATTATTCTTCATTGTATCCAATAATAATAATAACAATAAACCCTGCCGGAGATCATGCATATTTCACAAGTCTCACATATTTCTATTACGTTTTAAAAGCACGCTTTTGTCTTTTATCGACGACAGTCTGTTATATTGTTAATATTATATTGTGTCACGAACATCGAGTGGCTGAAGGGGATTTTCTAAGACACACACTCATCGAATTCATGCGAAATTCTCAAAATACTTAAGCTCATGCCTGCTACGACAATTTATGCAGGTCATAATTATAATAACACAGTCGAGTGTTTTTCGTTTGCTGTCAATTATTCTGTCGATCCTAAACCTATAATATGACCGAGATCACGCTTGAAATGGTGGACATCCGTAACAACCGCGGTTATGGTAATATTATGAGAATTCGAATAAACCTAAAAATATTAGGCTGTGCAGTCCCGTCGTAGTCATGACGTAATTATTTCAGCAAAATTGAGAAATCGAATTTCTTGATTTCATAATATATCACATCCGTCGACGAGGTAAGTCCAGGGCAAGTTGATGATAATTTTTAATTGAGTTAAGTAGATGGAAAATTTTTTAAAAAGTTTAAAGTTAATAGTTATCCTGATTTATTTTTTTAATTCTGTAGTTACGTTAAAGCTTCTATTGTGGAAACTATTATGGTCTTATTAATATAGGTTAGGTTATTTATTTATGTTTTATTTTAATTTATAAATAGCCAGTAATATATTTTAAAATAATAAAAAGTAAATGAATCTGCAATATGCATCATCGACGATAGTTTTATTATATTTCTGTTTAACTACTGATCAATTTACGAGACTTAAATTTGATTATCAGCAACTCATTATTTATTACGTTTACATTAATAGAGACCGGTTAAGTTAAGAATTAAGTTAATAAAAATTAAATTCATAAAAGTTACGATAAAAAGTTAAAATTAACTCAACTTAAATATTTTAACTCGTTTATGCCCAGGATTGAGGACGAGGTATAGTTTTTATCTACATTAGGTAGATATATAAATAATTCGTATTCACGAACTTGGGCCTAGACTTTACATGGACAGGAGAAGTAACGTCGCTGCCACAACAAATAACCGTAAATCTATTATTCTTAGACGAAACCTTCGATATGTGTTATTTATATACAATTATCGTCTTCGAGACTGTTGACCTAAGTCCAGTGACAATATTATATTACTATGGAAGCATAATTATTCTTAGCATTACTAATAACTTTGGTCACACGTGCTGGCAGTTTATTATTGTGTGTACAGACATTTCGAAATAAGAAAAATATATAAAGAAGCTCAATGTTATGTTTTGCTTAAATTTTCGTCCGCATTTATTACGATTTTTTTTTTAAAGTTTATTTTCGTTCCAGTCTAATTAATGACGGCACACGTCTAAACCAACAACGATTCCAAAAGGTTAGGTAAATAAAAAACGAAAGAAAAATAATGTCACTGTCGTACTGATCTTAACCGATACCTACGCGCAATGTAATACCGCGGGGTTGGTACTTATACGATAAAGTTGTTCTACGGTATAATAATAGTACCAGGTATATCTGGACTTGACTTGACTTGACGCTTGGTGGCATGGCATGACCAGCTCACACAACTTTATATCTTCACTTATTGCGGAGATTTTCCCAACACTGTTCATTTGTTCATCGTTTTATTGGGGTACCTCTATCTGAATATGAGCATATTGTTTGTTCACACACATGACGTAGGGTACCTTGAAGAGGAAAAATAATAATAATAATAAAAGTAGTAAAACTAAAAACGGTGCAGAGTTTTCGGAAACTTTAATCTAAGTATGTAAATCGTTTACGTCGTAGTGCTCGGGAATTTTCAAACGTCGAAAACACTATTGACAATATCTACGAACCAGTTGTAGTGTATATACAAATTATTTTCACTATGGGCCAATTTTGGCAATTTATCACTAGTCAAGCACGACTAACATAGCCTATAACTATACATATTTTAGGGAGCTGCAGGGTGGTTATAATTATGACATAAATAAATAAATGATACAAATAAAAACAAATAAAATACAAATAAAATATAATAAATTATTTTATAATAATTATGTTAAATTAATTTTTTAATTGTTTTTAAAAAAATATTGACAATTTCATATATATATATTTTAATATTATCTTACTTTGAATTTAACATTCAAAGTCATCAAAGCAAGTCCTGACAATCATTTCCTTGTTGATACCTCAAAAACGATTTTAATCAACTGGCTTAATTAATCATAGTGAAAAATTGTAAACAATGTAAATATATATGAAATGCTTTAATTGAACCTGCAATTTCACTATGGGCTCTGGCCTAGGGGGCCTCCCCCCCCCCTATACACGCCACTGCTACGAACCTTCTACGTACCTTATATAATATTATACACGGCCATATACCTAGAGCAGTCTCGACGGAAAATATAAAAAAAAAACCGGATCCGGCAAACTGTGGATATAAGTTATTATCATGTAAATTCGTTCTACATGTATGGCGTGTACCGATGCATTTCCGGTATGGATAAGTTATGACAAGCCGGTTCATGCCGGGTTTACTGGTATACGAGCTCTCTCAATCATATTATTTGGTTTCCGGTATACTGTACTTAATATAATAATAATAATAATAATAATAATAATAATAATATTATATACATATAAACGCTCCTGTGTATATTGTGTATACAGAATTTTTTTTTTACACAATAAACTTTTGTACACAATAATATTCGCATCGTCTTCTTTCTTGGTCCACACGGAATTCGACGTTAAACAACTCAAAATCGATTCGATACACAATACCCGGGCTACACTATCTGCATCGGTCCGTCTGTCGAACGGAATAATGGGTCTAGTTAATCTCGCCGACGACCAGGAATCTCACGCGGACATGAATTCACAATATTCAACTGAGACGGTTTTGTTGCGTTTGTCTCCGGAATGAGTTTCAAATTATTATTATTAATTATTCGGTAGAACAGAAGAGAACGCCACAGGCGTATACATTGCAGGTTACTCCCCGATAGAAACTAAAATAATATTATTGTTATTATTTAAAAAAAAAAAAAACATTGTAATTTGAATTTAATGATAGAATTTAAATATTTATTGAAGATTATAAACCATGAACATATATGCGTTTAGGCTAAATACGTTTATCAGCAAAAAAAAAAAAAAACCAAAAAATTGTGATTCTAATAAAATTTTATTGGGGCACCGTTCCAACGATTTTTAATAATATGGTTCCTCGTAACACATTACATTATAATAATATGTGATTGTTATTGATGTACAACTTCTCGTCGTTCGTGGGGTTTTTTTTTTAACACGTCTGCATACAAATCGCAGTTATTGCGACTGATGTTATGAGTTACTTTCATTTCTATTCATGTCCGAAATGTAATCACTAAATTACATTTCCCGTGCATTTGGAAATGATGGTTTATTTTTAAGTATATTAAAAAAGGATAAAAATATTAGTCTTTCCGACGAATTTTAAATCAAATTTCAAAGACTCTTACAAAATATACTCAATAACTTGTAAGAGATATAATATTATAGCATAGGTAGTATTCTATTTCGTTTATTAGTTTTATTAAATCGTGCTGGAAACCAAGTCTTATTGATTTTGTACGGAACATATTTTATTTTTAAGGAATAATAATAATTACGAGGGTCGGACAACTGCAGCACCCATGAAACGTCTCGTAAAAGGTCGTCTCTCTTCTATAAACCAGCTACGTACGCTCTTCGTCTCAATAACTAGACACCACTCGCCGTCAAAACAGTCACCTACACCTATGCACAACATTCTGAGGTCGGGTGGCGAGACGAGACATTGACGGTGAAAAGTTCGTGGTGAATTTAATTATGGACGAAAAACGGTGGGTGTAAAGTTTCGAAATCCTTATCCGCCGGGGCTTTCGAACATGTACTGACCGTAAATCGTGCGTGTACGAGTGGTCGTGTGTGCGCGAGTGCGTGCCCAAAGTCACAAAACGTAGACGATTTCCTCGCCAACCGTTTGGCATTAATAGCGTCTCGCAAAGTTAGTTTGACTGTGCGCCGTAGTTATAATAATCAGTGGCGTAGCCAGGATTATGAAATGGGAGGGGGGGGTTCAAGTATAGATTAAAACCAAGTCTTTACAGTTTTCGTATATAAATAAATTTAGGGTTCAGGACTTGGCTTGTTGCACTAAAAATTATCGAAATATGCAGTCAAAATTGTCAAAATATGCTTAAATATATGCAGCTATTTTGAATGAAAATAGCCGATTTTTATTAACTAAAAAATAATGTAGCTATATAAACATGATACAAATAATTTATACACGTGTTAACTAATTTTAGTTTAGGTAGCTACTTATATTGATTAATATGATGGACGACGGACGGAGGACACTATTGCATGTTTTGGACATTTTTAAACTATTGTGAAGTAAAACAACTTAATTTTTAAAAATACTGGCATAAAATACTAGGTTAATAAATAAGTAATAAGTAAAAACGAATAGCGTGTTATGCTACCACCGTGAATCGTGATAAACGAACCAGGATCAACTGATTTTCATTTCTTCGAAAAATCTAGAATCTAGATGTCAATATTATAGTTTTAACACAGTCTTGTCACAAAGAGACTTTTAAAATCTTACGTACCATATGCCAAAATAGGGCCAACCGTAGCCAAGCTCCACCAACAACTTTAACAGCCCTCCCAAACATTTACTAAATTTTTTTAAGCTTATTCAATTTTATAATAGTATGGTTTTAGGCTTCGGCCTCCCCAAATCTCAAAATTAGCGACTATTGTACCTAACCGAACATAATATTTTTAAAGATATTTTCAATGTTATCCAAAATCCAAATATGATTATTCCCGACAATTGTATGTACATTTAAGTTAAAAAAAATCAAAATATGCACAAATATGTGAAAAATCGCTCAAATGTACACTTTTCCTAAAATTTTCCAAAAATATGCAAATTCAAATTTTCTTTGATAAGACATATAAAAACAATTCATAATACAAATTTACAACTTATCTAAAATAATCTACGACCAGTGACCACTACAATAGAACATGCAAGCAGTCCCGAACCCTATAAACAATATATTAATTAGCGGGGAAAATTTCTATGGGGGTGTTTAAACACCCAAACCCCCCCTGGCTACGCCACTGATAATAATATAAATGAATAATAAAATCCAACTACTTTCGCGTATATACCTTCACACTCGCTCACATATGGTAGGTATGTATAATATTATACGATTTGAATTCATTTGATTAGTGTATATAATTAATAACTAGGTCGGATGAATTTACTATACGCTCATTGGCTCATTACCGTTGTTGCGCCACGGCAAATCTTACGATTTTTGCAGTTGTTTGCCGTGATTCGCATAGGTGATGAGCAAAGGGTGACAAAATAAAAAATTTTGCGTGTTTTACCTCCTTTACAAATTATATTGGAAGATGGCAATATACAATATGATGTAGTGGACGTCTCCACAATACTAGACTAATTATACGGTATTTCTTAACTAATAATATGATAATAATAATTAATGTAAGCGCCGTTTTTAAGTATTAACACTCGTTACAACAAAAAATAATAATTTGGACAGCAAATAATAATAATAATAATAAGTGTATAATATGACCCCACCACCTCGGCACAGATCACTGGTCCGACTGGTCCGACTGGTCCTCGCTGGAAATGCGACAGCGTCTTCCTCGTCACCAACCGATATAGGCACCACTGCGCAGCTAAATACGGTGATCCAACGTCGACACATACCTATAATAACAATTCGCGGTGGCGGTGACACAATCTGTCAAACTCCGACCATCTCGAAGTTTTCGACAGTATAAAATTGTGCAACTGTGCACGTAATAATAATGGCTTCAGCCCGATGAAATATTAATTGCAACAATACATAAAATCGGATAACCACGAGGCACGAGGTCGACCACCGTAAAACGACGGGACGCGAACCGGCGGTACGTAATCCGCCGAGTTCAAACGTTGGCAAAAGACAAAAAAAAAGTGTCTCGTCATGAGAGCTGTGGACGCCGGCCGGCCGACCGTGGAGGGGGAACGACGCCGATCACGCGACTTAGAAAGCTTTTGGACACTGTAGATTCGGCGGGAATTCGGCCGCGTTCGAACAACCGTCATTCTACTGTGTATTATAATGTATAATGTGTGTGTGTGTGTGTGTGTGTGCGTGTATTTTCGACAAGGTGGAGTACCTTCGTGTCGAGCTTACTGTATTCTTTCGCTCCCTGTGACCCTGTACCACGTTTTCGTAAGTATAGATGGATATTAATCTAAATATATAGATTATAGACACTATACTGTAGTCTCTATAGTCACAGCTGATCATACTTTATAAAAATAATTATCATAATGTTATTTTGTTTAGGGCATGACACAGTGATCTCTCGACTTATTTTTCTCATGGTAAATTATTGTTAACTACCTACTAAAATGTATTGTTATTATAATCATTATCGTTTTGTGATAATAATTACTATTATTATAATTATAACATTGTGTCGGTGTCGCGGTGCGTGCCCGCATTGACTGCCCTGAACAATCGCTCCGCATCGGATAACGCGAGTTTTCAAAGGCTCTAATAATATATTATTATAACGCGAAACAGTGCAAGTCTTACAACGCACTGATTCGTGATGTCTGAAATATAAAATTTGAATACATTCAGGTTTTGTAAATTATTTACATAGTCCTAAGGTACCCACGATGTCAATAACGAAGCCAAAAGTGTATGCCATCCTCGAAATGTAATATCACAATAGGTAGAGATCAAATATTATATTTTTATCTTATCTGTGCTGGTAAAATAATAACCCGCAGGCCCGGGACGATTCTTGTACTGCAGTTTATCCTACCGCCGACCGACCAAAACGTGTATTTATGTGTAAAGCACTCGACAAAAAGTGGATAGGTTCACCTAGCAAATCCTGCGAGTGTTAGTGAGTGTGTGTAGGATTAAAATGAATGACCAAAAGGTAACTCGGATGGTAAATTTGGTAGTTAAATAATGTATTGTTGACAAAGTAATATAAATAATATACAAATACAAATTAACAAAGAAGGCGTGATTAGTAATTTAAAATATTAATAATATTAAAAAAATGTATAACCGAAACACGATAAATATCATAGAAAATATGCCAATATTTTAGTATTCCGTAAAAAAAAAAAACCCAACGGGTATAATATAAAAGTAATAATAGCTAAAACACTAAAAATAATAATTATTTATACACGCCGAACACAGATAGACGGATACAATTTATAAATGATAATATACAATATCATAATATTTATATAGTCTATAACAATTATTCAGAAACGCAGATTACTTGTATGAATCGAATGCGTTGTGTGTGTGTGTGTATCTTTGATTGATGTTTAATTAATGTGAGGGATAACTATTTGGTAGGGAGGGAGGAAAATGCCCAAAAGTCAACAGACCGTGAAATCGTTGATCCGGCGGCACCACGGTGTAATCGCTTATCGCCACTTATAACAGCAGGTATCGATAGTTTTTTGATACATCGATTATATAAAAATATTTGTATACTCACTCACGAAAATCAAATATGAAAAAATATAAATAGAGATATAATTGTTGTTTGCAAAAATAATAAATACACGTCATATTATTATTATTGTAAAAATATAAAATATTGTGTTACCAAATTCGTCCCGGAAACTGAGAACTGCAGTCTTATTATCAGACACCTTTTCAACGGTTTCTTTTTTCATGGAACTAGATATCTCACCCACGCTTATTATAATGGCAAATGTACCGGGGACGGTAACCGAACCTAAAAGAACCGGTCTGGAACCTTTAAAATATTAAGAACCAAAACCGGAACAGAACAGGAATTTTTAAATAAAATAGGTTCTTTTAGGTTCAAAAATATAATAATATTATTTATCATAGTTTAATGGTATAACTGTTTTGTATATAAACTATGTGTTATCATATTATGATTTTTATAATATTTCTCATACTATTAACGAAACCAGCATTCCGGATAACCTAATTCCAAATTATTATACTATTTGGTACCTAAATTATTTGGAACCGATATCTTTATTTTTTTTTTATCAAAAAACCAGAACCAAACGGGAACATTTATTTTATTTTTAGAGAGCCAGGACTAGAACCGACACCGATAAATTCATAAGGTTCCACTGGTTCTAGTCCCTGAATTATGTACCTATTACAAAATATTATGATACCGAAAAAGCGGAATCTCGACGGTCCTGTAGAAAAATTGCCTATATGTATCGCCGTGTTATAATAACTTTTAAAAGAAAAAAATAAAATAAAATAATAAACCCATTTTATACTTATATATACATTATATTTTATATTATATATTATGTAAAATAACTCAAAAGCTGTTCTGTTTCTAATTTTAATCGACGTCGTCTTTATAGATTATCACGTATACAGACGACTGAGGATAACATTTAGAACAACACAAACAGCCATCAGGAACTTTACTCGTTTAATTTTATTAAATGATCAACATTGTGTCGCCGTTTCATAGTTTACCAGACTTAAAATTGATAATATATACATACTACATATAAACATGTTATACGTTATTATTATATTGTCTAGTCTATTATATTTTATAAGTACCTATTGTATAGTAACATGTATACACTATACACGGATGGATCTAACATCACCGTCGTGGTGCTCTGCAGGTACACGCCACGAGCTAGCGATCTCATAAATTATTACACTCCTTACCATCATTGCCCTATCTGTTTGTGATCGGTGTTCAGCTCTTGAAGTTTCAGTTTATATAAATTATTTCCCCTCCCTCCGTTTCGGTCTGTAAATAACGCTTAGCGTGGTGGCCTAACCAGGTGGGGGGATGGGGGAGGCACTCGCCGGCACTCGAGTATTTATATCGATGTTCACTTCATGTAGACCTACGTATATAGATCCTCTCAATACTGTACGTATACGCTCGATTCTCTCAACAATGTACGTTTATATATGTATATAATATATATGTTAAACGATGTGTGTACATTATTATACACGCTTTGTCGAATGTGAAGGTGACTGACGAATTATTGACGACGACAGTCGTTTATGGTAACCCCCAAACGTTTGAAGATATTGGTTATGAAATAAAAAAAAAACAATTTAAAAACGATAATATTTGTCTGCTTACATGCAAACGTGAGATTTCCTGAAAAATCAAAATTTGCAATGCGAACGACTATTGTCGGTAAGTCACAATAATAAATCTTTTGCAATAATATATTCAGGTCATAGGTAAATCATATTATCGTCGAGTATATTTTACTGTACAATATATTATACTCAATGGTATTATGCGTATTGATACATTTATTGTACTACCATGGACATACGTATTGACATATTTTTTTTTAGACTTACAAATGAATATAATTAGAATACTCGACAAATCGGTTTTATCTGTGATATTCTACATACAGACTTTTTAGAAACAGTTTATAAATTTAAAAGTTAAATGTATACAATAATATGATCTTAGAAGTATTATAATAACAATTTATGACAAATTCGTACCTACTTATAGGCTATTTATCTAATTGTTATCACTATTATATCATAGTCTTAGATGTTTAATACTTATATTGGAACTATTTTGTTATATAATTATATTATATTAATAATATTATTTCTATCTTTGTAAAAGCCGATTAGTGTTAATTTATTAAATAAAAACATAAACATATGTTGTAAGCAATAATTATTATCTAATGTCATGAGTTCGATGAATCAAATATTCCAGTATAACAAATAGAGAAGGGCTAATTTAATTTTATCAATCACACATAGGTAATAGGAATAGAAATATTGTGGGAAGAGGTGATATTAAATCACAAGTGTATCTGAAGTAGGTTTCAATATTTAAGTACAATTTCTGCCATTTTCAGTAATAGATTTGTGCTATATTTTCACAGTACGAAGATCAATATGGTTATTTACGAATAAAAGCGTAGGTATACCATATTATATAGACCTATTACGTATTATTAAGTTTGATTTTTTTTTCTTCATCACATTCATTGATTGGTACTTTTGTTAGGCGATGCGTTTTTCATTGTATTCGACAAAACTGCGATAACAGCAATACAAAAGGTATCAAATTTCGCTGCAGGTTGTGCGTGTACGACCAGTAGTAAACACTAGTCCTATATATTATATGACTATATTAATATGATTATGAGTAATGACTATTATCATTATTACATTATACGGCTCGGCGGCCGTTGCGACGACGTGCGGCATCAATAACAACTCGCTCAACGGGAATCACGATCATACCATACGTTTCTGTTACATTATAGAAAAAATTATGCCTTTACAATTTATAAAAAGTCAACGAGGGCATGATCTTTTAATTCATGATGGTTTTATTCATAAAAGTGAAAGAACTATTGGCGAAAAAGTTATTTGAAGATGTAACGAGTCTAAAAATTGTACTGGCCGCGCTCATACAATGCAAGGTAAAATTTTTAATTTCTTAGTGTAGGTATTCTAATATATTATTTATTATATACCTATTTATTAAATAGATAGCATCATAAAATACAAGGAACATAACCATGTACAAAATTTGGAGACAAATACAACACCATGGTCTTGCAAAACAATATAGTGACGATGTGCAATTTTCATTAGAAGTACGAAAATTAGGATATATAAAAATGTTAATAATAATCCAATATGCGAGGTTTTTAAAGGTATTGCTCATAATTTTAATTTTTATAAATAATAATATTATTTTTATTTTTGTGTTTTTTTAAAAGGCATATATACAATTTTATACTAGGTATTTTTTATTATTTTGTTTTTATTATAAATGTATAATTTTATAATTATATGTTAGTTTTTACTTTTTTAAAGAAACTTAATTTTTAGTATCTGGGTTATAATTAAATAATTAGTTTTCTTATTGTATTACTATTATAGGTTCTTTTACGAAATCGGCACTTCTATTAATTTATCGTATGTGCTTTCCACTCATAATAAAATAAAACACTGCAAACACATATTAAATCTGTCTGTTTTTTAGTCAATCGAATATGACGAGAAACGATAATATTAAAACAATATTCTTTGGTAATTTACGAGTTTGAAACTATTAATATCAATTTTAATAATCTAAAGGAATTATTATAATTACTATTAATACTTATTACCTACACATTTACACAGGGAATAAAACAATTAATATTATATTTTAATGTATCAGCATTCAGCATGTGTCAACATGTGTATGTTACCGTAAATGCCCGATCACTAGGTAAACCTAGGTTTTACTAGTTAATGCTGGGTTTTACTGTTTGTACTCAGTAAATGCTGAAATTCTAAATTTTATTCGGGCTTTTACTAAACACGTTGTGTACATCCTACTCCTCCTAGGATATACAAATTAACTTAGTAAAAGCTGATCAATACACGACACATAACATTTAAGCTGCGTAAAAATTATAATTATATATTATTAAAACAAACTACTGACAGTTATTAAGTTCGTCATTACATACGTAGTATCGAATATCTTCAGATCCACTTTCCACTGGAAAAATAAGTTTGTCTTCATTCCCAATACAAAGAACATCAAAACGTTTTAATCTCCGATAGTGAATTGATTTTTTGACGGCGATTGTTTTGCTTTCTTCACTTCTTGTAAATACGTATTGTACATTTCACGTGTTAAATAATAAGTTTACTAGAATCTTTTTTTTTAAATATTGGATTTAAAACGTCATAAAACCGTCGTCAAATGGATCCGTCTATCACGTAAAACCCAAACAGACTGAACATGTACCTAATAAAACCATATCTAAGCGATAAAGTATCCGTTAGTGCCACCAATCAATTGATATCAGTCAGCTATTACCAAGTTATATCATGATATAAGTTGTATAATATTAATCTTAAACCCGATAAAATGCAAGTTCCTGCAACACATTGAAGTCGAAAATTTATCTTCGCAAAATAATTGTTATTAATCGTTGCAAGCAAAAATGTTTGAGGTGTGATTACAACTTAAGATGAATTTTTATTTAGTATAAAGAATTTAAATAACTGTCAGTAGTTTGTTTTAATAATATATAATTATAATTTTTACGCAGCTTAAATGTTATGTGTCGTGTACTGATCACCTTTTACTAAGTCAATTTGTATATCCTAGGATGTACATAACGTGTTTAGTAAAAGCCCGAATAAAATTTAGAATTTCAGCATTTACTGAGTACAAACAGTAAAACCTAGCATTAACTAGAAAAACCTAGGTTTACCTAGTGATCGGGCATTTACGGTAACATATACAATTAATTATTATAGGCGTTGATAGGTAGATCGTAGGTACCGACTAAAAAATAATACTAATTAAAATAGAAATGCGTAGGTAGAAGCCGTCATAAATTAATATTATTGTCATGAGATCTATTAGAACATATTTTATCAACAATATACAGAAATACGTTTGAAATACGTTTTTCAATTTTAAATTGAATAATTATTTTGTAGTTAAAAATGTATAAAATGTTCAACTTTTATATCTAAGGATTGAAATTTTAAAACAAGATTTCACGTAAGTAGTTTATTCTGTTACCAAAAAATCTAAAAAATACATAAGCACAGTTTTTTTTTTATAGTCATTTTAAGTATAGAATACATTTTAGAATAACTATTTTAGTTATTTTGTTGTGATTGTGTAATATTATTCGTGGGTACCGTCTCCGCTCAGAATCGTTTTTCTTATACAATGATATTATATCATTGAATTCAAATGTAATACCATCTATTATACAGTGACCCACTTGCAACCTACTGTACAGCAGAGCACTTTTTTATGTATTATTCACATAAATAATAATTTAAAATAAAGTATTTGTAAGGAAATTCTATGTTGAAAAATGAGACAAAGACGTCTACCCAAAATTATTAACATGTTATCAACTTGAAATCAAAATCAAAATTCTGATGACTTGAAATTGTGTAAAAAAAAAAAATTTCCAAACACTTTGAGGGTTCTTGAAATAACCATGTGTCTTACGTTAGGCTAAGTGGATCACTCGGTATTCTATATACAGAGCGTCCACGAAAACTGGGTACAATCTTTAGCTCATAAACGTTACCTAACCCACCTTGCTCAGTAGGTAACCTATACATATTTTAGAACTCTGCGGAAGATTTGATGGTACAAAAGTCTAGTCCCTCAAACGGAATTCCAAAATATTTGTAGAGTACTGAGCAGTATACTGATATGCGTAACTATTATACAATGTAAGTATTCTGTTTAGTTAGTTTACTCCTGTATGGCTGCTGTAGAGGTATTACGCATAACGTTTATAATTATTTAGTCAATTTCACCTCCCCTATATATATGTGTGTGTGTGTGTGTGTGTGTGTATTATAAGTTGTAAACCTCAAAGCAAACGAGCGTGTAATTTAAGCAGCAGGTGGGTGCACGTGGGAATTATATTATTTAGTTGCGGTTTGCCGAGTTTATAATCATAATAATAATAATATAACAATATATTACATAATGGATCCCGCTAACCTCGTTTAACCTAACCATCTAGTACTTTGTTCGCAAGTGACGGCTATTTAATTATTATATAAAATTAATTATAAAATACAGAGTGCAACAGAAACACCCGGCGAATGAAATAGACTTTGTTCCAATTAAAATATTTGAAAATGTGTCTTATACAAGTTATACGTTTTACATATTATACATAATTTGTAGAAGCTTGAGCTACAATTTCAGTATACAATTATTTATTTTTTTAATAATAAGTAAAATACTTCTAAATGAAATTACATTTTTCTGTGAAGTATTCGAAATAGCAAATTAGTTAATTTTTTTAGAAAAACATTGACGGTAAATGATAGTTATTAATCAAGTACCCGGTTTATTTTTACAATGTTTGAAACATCAATATTTTTTTGTTTTTTTTTTTGATTAAATTAATTTGAACCTATATACTTTTTTCGAAATATTTTTTTTGACATTAGTATATTTCTTAAAGTATCCACTATCCATTCTATTTAATCTTTTCAAACGCCCATCAGCTAGTATACCTATGAATTTTTTTCATTTTATCTGCAAAGTACTTCCGTTACAACCTGTTTATTATACATGGCATAATAAAAAATACCAATAAAGAAAACGTGGATTTTATCTGCAGCATTACATAGGATGACGGCTATAAACGTTTGTTACGATGATAGCTCCATTTTTCGCCATTCATTGAGGTCTCGACGGACGGTGAAAAATATATTATAATATACGTAGTAGGAACCTACCTATGCGTGTAATCTTTGTAAATCTTCTTGTAAATCTTTCTGAAACTAGGACATTCGACATCCGATGGTATACTTAGGCTGGATGACTTATGACTCTAAAATGTACGAAATACGAAAGACTTAAGCACTTAAAATTGTAAAATGTGTTTATTTAAATAGGAAAAAAAATAAAAATCATGCTGAAAATGTAATTAAAAATCAAAAAAAACTTAATCGATATGCTACGATAATTTATAAATCATAAAGTTATAAAATCAATTCATAATTTTAAAATTAAATTGGAAAAAAAAATATTTTGTATAAATGTATGTAGTTACCTATTTAATATCCATTATTAAAACGCAATCTTTTATTTTTTGCCACTTAACATATTTTAGCAGATAAGTTAAAATAGTGTAATCACTTAGGTCGTTAACTCGTAACTGCAGATTGTATACGATAATAAAATGTCTCATAATATCCCCAGCACAAGCAATCACAAGACTAGTTTTACACAGTACAATATTATTATATACCCGAACGCGTTTCGTACCTAACACTGATCAACTGCGGACCCAGTACCTACGTTTTGAATATTATATATTTATGATTTTTTTTTAAATTAGGTTTCAGCATTTACCGAAACATAATGACACTTAACCAAGCGAATGACCTGGAGCAGATACCAATCGGATTCACGTGCGACTATTACAGCAATTTTTTAGTGATTTGCATTTTCTCGACTATACTCTTTCAGTCTTTCACAACAATACACTGACGCATATTAGTATTGTTATATTATATCAAAAATGCCATTCGTACGTGTATATTATTATTGTTATATTGGAATTGAATGGTTTTTTTGACGAAAACAAATCTATTTTTTGTCTTTCGAACCCATAAAACTCGTAAACAGATAAGATATCGCACTTTTTAATGAAAAATAGTATATTACTCTATTCGACTACACATTTTTGATGTCTGTGGGATTTTTCGTACCTTAAATTTATTGTAAAGTAAATACACAGTATTTTTTCAAAAAAAATTATTAATGTTATTCATTTTTTTTTCCAAAATATTATCTTCTTTCAAATGTATACCTAAAAAGACGTGTTTATGCTAATCTTAGTCTATATTATCACTGATAACTATAATGTAATATGATTATGGCCGACCATTAAGAGGACGCTACACCCGCATGTGTTGTCTCCGTCTTACACACGTACGACATAGACAAAACGCGTTTAGGCAGTCTGAGTATAACTCGCTCAATTTTGGTTCTAGAGTAAAAATACCTATTATGAAATTGAATTGTGATAATATTTCTAAGGGCAAGACGCTGCGGTTTTTTTAAAAAATTTAATTTTTTAAAAGTCAAAGGTATTTTAAAAATGGTGAAATTTTTTCTATTTCTAAACGATATAATGAACGTTATATTGGGTATAATGGAAAAACCGCAGCGTCTTGCCCTTAGAAATATTATCACAATTCAATTTCATAATAGGCATTTTTACTCTAGAACCAAAATTGAGCAAGTTATCCTCAGACTGCCTAAACGCGTTTTGTCTATGTCGTACGTGTGTAAGACGGAGACAACACATGCGGGTGTAGCGTCCTCTTAAGTATTTTTAATGAATCTCTAAATAATATCGGAAAGCAAGCAACAACGAACAACGGCAATGGCATGTAATATTATTAAACTTAAGATATTTTAGATTCTGAGTGAAACGATGAATGTATTGATTTTACAATGATGTGTTTTTTTTTTTTATTTTTTATTTTTTTTTTTGTGTCTGTGTACACGATAAGTAGTCTAAATAATGCTTCGATTTTCAACTTCAGTATCTTGTTCGATTGGAAAGTGAATATCGTTGGTGCATTGGGGAGGTCAAAATTTAAATTTCCCAGTAGTTTTCAAAAGCGCCGGGAAAAACAAAATAAAAATTAAGGAAAAACGGGAATTTTTACGCAAAATCGGTTTTCCAAAAAATCGATTTTGGTTTTTGGTGTAACCTTTAAAACAAATGACCATAGATACATGAAATTATCAGGGGTTATTTATATTTGCATTTACTATACACGATAACATTTTCAAAATATTTTGATTTATATTGAACTGTTTAGGGACATTTTCAGTTTCCAATTTTATTAGTTTTTTTTTTTTTATGAATATCAATAAAAATTTATTTGTTGAGGAAAAATACTTGAAAATTTAATACAAGGCTTATACTATATTGTTTCAAAGACAGATGAAAAATATTAAAAATCATTAGTCACAGTTTTTTTTTTAAGCATTTAAAGTTCAAAAAATGACAAAATATGGAAAAATCACGAAAATTTGCAAATTATTTCGAGTTAGAAATTCATAAAAATTTTTCTTTTTAAATCTAAGATATGAAAATGTAATACAAGATTCCTTATGAGGTTTCCTACATTTATCAAAAAAAAAAAAATTCTATAAGAAAGTCAAATTAAATTTTTATTCGCGTTTGAAATTCAAATTTTTACAACATTGGATATTCACTCGATTTCTCATGTGGCGATTGCCTTATTTTGTTGTAATTCAAAAACGAATTACTGTAGTTTCATGAAAATTTCACTGAATGTTTATATTAGCATTTCCTATACACCATACAATTTTGAAAATATTTTGACTCTTTTTGAGCCATTTACGGACATTTTCAGTTTTCAATTTTTTTAGTTTTTTTTTCTTTAAATATTAATAAAGTTTTATCTGTTGGGCCAAAAAGTGTGAAAAATTAATACAAGGCTCCTGATATATTGTTACAATATTAATTGAAAAATATTAAAAATACATAGGCACAATTTTTTTTTATAAGCATTTAAAGATCGCATTTTGACAAAATTTATCAAAATCTCGAAAATTATCAATCATCGTAATTAATAAATTATAAAATGTTCAGTTCTTATAGCTAAGGATTGAAAATTTAAAAAAAAGATTATCATAAATAGTTCATACTGTAGCCAAAAAATCTAAAAAATATATGAGCACAGTTATTTTTTACATAAATTTTAATTTCAAATTTGGGACGAAATTACATAATCAAAAACCTAGCATACCTATTTTAGTTATTTTGTTGTGAGTGTATAATACTATTCGTGGGTACTTGAAACTTCTAAAGTACACTATATTATATATCTATGATAGTATCAGGTTTTGTTATTGATGTATAACGTGTTATAAGTACCTAATGGATATTGTAATATGATTAATTTGGAATTTATTATAGGTACCTATTATAGGTCAATTTTTGGTTTAGTACCATAGATATCTATGTATATAATATGTCTTAAACCTAGACTGATATACCGTCTTCGCTCAGAATCGTTTTTCTTATACAATGATATTGTATCATTGGATTCAAATTTAATACCATCCATTATACAGTGACCCACTTGTAACCTACTGTACAGCAGAGCGACATCCACTTACCCACCTTTTTTAAATTTCCTATATCAAACTCCTTAAAAATGGGCAGCCCGATTTCAGGCATATTTTGTACGATAATATTATAATACAACAACAGTCCTATAGGCTATAATTCCTTAATTTGAGCCTATTATAACTTTACTGGAAGATTATTAATATAATATGTTATAACTTTAATTGTTTGTAACGTTGTTTTATGTTACGGCTTAATTCGTATACCAACGCTTGTTACGTCTTATTAGACCAAGAACACGGTTGATTGATCAAATGACACAGCAAAGGCTCACCGGATTATAGGGCTTATGAGCATAAAAATTGATGTATACACACTAGCATGCACAGTATTATACCTAAATTCTATTATAATACTCGTGGAGTGTAGTTAATCAATTTAAAAATAAAGTAAAGAGATACCTCTAATTTATAGTTTACAATTTATGTCATAGTATATTATAATTTTCCGTGTTCAACAGTCAACACATTATTTTAAAAAAGTTTCAAATTTCAATATTATTTGTAGTTATATTTTTACAAGAACGTATTTTAATGTCGTATAAAACCTACCTACCTAGCTATAGTAAAAATATCTCAGTGAATAAGAATGATGGGTAATAATATAGTATAGGTACCCCCTTTTTTGTTATTAAACCGAACTGATTCAAATTTAGTGTGCCAAATAGCCTATTGTTTCTGTCAAAAAATTAAATCAAAGAATCAAAATTAATACTGAATTCGATGGCCAAAATAAAAATAAAATGTTATTATTGTTTGGAAGAATGCTGCAGCTTAGTTTCCTCTCCGGTTCGTTCATAAAATATCATGGTTCATAATAAAACTGAGACACCTATATTTGTACAAAAAATTCGTCACATCATACCCTATTAAATATTGTAACACTATATTTATCGTCGTCATCCATCACCATTACACTATGGCTTAAGTGCATAATTTACGCATGTACCTTAAGTATTGTGTGTAGAACGTTTCTCTAGAAAGCTTGATAACGTTAAATTTGTGGCCTTGAATCGGGGGGGGGGGGAATCGTAATACGTGACCAATGTAATAATATAACAACTAATATTATACATTTATACATAATAATTAATATGTTATAATAAAATTAATCTCTGATCGTTGTACGTTTTCTTAAAACTAAGTATATGCGTGATCCATGTCAGGTATATTATATTACTGTGGGAGTCGGAAAACATGTTCGGAAATTTACAAAACTGCTACGATAATAATAATATGATCTATGAGGATCAAAATACACGAGGAAAAAAATCTGTCGAAAACATATACGCCCGAGTGCGTTAAGTAGATATGTGTAAAATCAAATTTTAGCCGAGGTAGCTGGTATTTAGTGTTATTAAAACCATTTAAACCATTGCCATAATAATAATATAATGGTAACTATATAATATATTATTTATAGCAATAACTTGTCGACACAGGCAGTGTTGTGACTTGTGAAGTAGGTATTCAGTATTGGTTGAGTTCAAATATTTTCCTTAGGTATTAAATACAGCTGTCCATTGACAATAGTGATGGTTGAGTACATTTTAAATACTATATTTCATCATAATATACTGAATATTATAAGTAAGTACTGGAGTATTCAATTATATACTTTCCTCAAACTTCAGTTTTCCGACTTTCAATAAAAATATTTATTATTTTCAAATAATTATTTTAAATATTAAAATTACGAATAGTATAAAATTAACAATAAAATGTCACATCTGAATTAAATAGATTCAACTAATTGTTGAACAAAAAAATATAGTAATTTGCTAATACATTTTGTCTATTGTAACCTAACAATCAAAAGTATTTTTTACAACACTGGTTTCGTCATAAATACGATACTATAGTATAGGTTATTTTACTCGTATTAGTTTCCTACATCTTCTGATTATTAATTATATTCATTTATAGCAAAGGGGTCACCTATGAATTATTGTTTCTGTAATCTGAAGGTTAATCGAGTCGAGTGCGTTGGTGTTTTTGCCATACTTACTATCGGCATTTATTGCGCTTTTACATGTAGGTAAAGTACAATTTTCTCGTCTTAATTTTAGTGGATTTCTCTAGATAATATGTATTTGGGCAATTCACATAAGTTCCACAAGTCGTGAGCCACACGGTTGAGAACCCAACGCACATTATCACTCATCAATGGGGTCATTCGTGTTCAGGATTTCCCAAAGGTTTTATTTTTTTGGAAACCGTGACAAGAGCGCGAACAGGCGTTAAAGAAATATTATATCAACCGTTTTTTTAATGTTTTTTTTTTTTTTTTTAGTTATACTCTGCTGATATCCACAGGGTACCGCTTTTCGAGTGAAATGATTTATCACCACTTTTCATATTTCCGTCCGAGTTCTGTTCGAAACTTAAAATATTTCGAGGTACTCCAGTGGCGTGTGCCCAGCGGGTAGGCCCGCGTCTACTTCGATTTTGAACAATTATAATATACCAGAAATATGCATTTTTGAATTGAAAACAAGAAAATTGTAAATTTATTTTTTACATTAACACACCGAACATCGAACGTGAAATATGATTACATCGGCTTATTGTGGTGGCCGAGAATCGATTATATTGTGTGCCGTGCACAATGATTTATCCTTAAGTAAAATTAATTGGCGATGCTCAAGCGGTTCTAGGAAAAACATATACCTATTGATCCACGAACCATCGACAACCATATAAAATTATATTATGAAACAATTAAAAATGATTAATATAAAAAATATAAATCATAAGTTAAGAGGACGCTATACCCGCATGCGTTGTCTCCGTCTTACAAATGCACAACATAGCAAAAAACTGTTTTGCGCGGGAAAGAACCGAGAAGGCTACAATCATAACTAAGAAACGATATTTTCACCACATAAAAAGAAGAACTTTGGCTGTGCAACGTTGTTTTTATTTTTTTGATATCATTTATATGAAAAAAGTTTTTCAAGTTTGAAAAACACAAACAATAACGGTTTTTTAAACAGTAAGAACTTTTTTCATATAAGTGATATCAAAAAAATAAAAACAACGTTGCACAGCCATAGTTCTCCTTTTTATGTGGTGAAAATTTCGTTTCTTTGTTATGACTGTAGCTTTCTCGGTTCTTTCCCGCGCAAAATAGTTTTTGATATGTTGTACATTTGTAAGACGGAGACAACACATGCGGGTATAGCGTCCTCTTAATAATAATATGATTGACTGTAGATTTTAAGAATACATTAAAAATTCCCTCAAGAAGAATGTATATTTGGTACAAATTTTTCTTGTAACCGGGCCTGTCCTGCATTTTTATCCTGTAACCGCCCCTGAGAGGTATTTACATATTAGTAAACAATATTATACTATTTGTAGGTAGGTTCTTATATTTAGTACGCCATGATACATGAAACGCATAAATGCATAATGCGGCAATCATTAAAAATACAAAATAGAAATTAAATATACAGATATTAGTTATTTATCAGTTTAAGATGAAAAATCGACAACATTTATATACAAAATATTTTTATTTATTTGTCAGTTCAACATAAAGAATACAAGTTTTTTATATTTATAAGTATTTATTTCATTAGTTATTTGTCAGCTTAAGATTAAAAAAGTGGGGAAGTGGATGTCGCTGTGCTGTACAGTAGGCTACAAGTGGATCACTATATAATGGATGATATTAAATTTGAATTCAATGATACAATATCATTGTATAAGAAAAACGTTTCTGAGCGGAGACGGTATATCAGTCTAGGTATAAGACATATTATATACTTATCTATGGTATTAAAAAAAATTGGGTAAAAGTTAATAGGTACCTATAATAAATTCCAAATTTATTAATCATATCACAATATCCATTAGGTACTTATAACGCGTAACGCGTTATACATCAACAAAAATCGTGATACTATCATAGATATATAATAGTACACTTTAGAAGTTTCAAGTACCCACGAATAATATTATTCAATCACAACAAAATAACTAAAATAGTTATTCTAGGTTTTTTAATATGTAATTTCGTATAAATTTGATATAAAATGTCTGTAATAAAAACTGTGTTCATATATTTTTTAGATTTTTTGGTTACAGTATGAACTATTTATGAGAACTTTGTTTTAAATTTGCAATCCTTAGATATAAAAACTGAACATTTTATAATTTATTAATTACATGATTGATAATTTTCGATTAATTTTGATAAATTTTGTCAAAATTCGATCTTTAAAGGCTTATAAAAAAAAATTGTGCCTATTTCTTTTCAATGTTTTTGAACTAATATTGTAACAATATATCAGGAGTCTTGTATTAAATTTTTACACTTTTTGGTCAAACATTATCTGTTAATTGACATTATCTGTTATTGATATAACTTAATTGATATTTATAGAAAAAAAAACTAATAAATTTAAAACTGAAAATGTCCGTAAACAGCTCAAAAAGAGTCAAAATATTTTCAAAATTGTATGGTGTATAGAAAATGCTAATTTAAACATTCAGTGAAATTTTCATGTATCTACAATTATTCGTTTTTGAATTACAACAAAAACCAAAATCGATTTTTTGGAAAACCAATTTTGCGTAAAAATTCCCGTTTTTCCTTAATTTTTATGTTGTTTTTTCCCGGCGCTTGTGAAAACTACTGGGAAATTTATACTTTTGACCCCCCAAAGTACCAACTAGATTCACTTTCCTATCAGAAAAGCTACTGATGAAGAAAATCAAAGCACTTTTACTGTCCTAAAACGTGATGACAGACACAAAAATAAAAAAAAAATTAAAATATTAAAAAATATAAAAACACACATCATTGTAAAACCAATACATTCATCGCTACGCTCAGAATCTAAAAGATAAAAAATGAAAATTTCTCTAAACAGTTCAAAATAAATCAAAATATTTTGAAAATGTTATCGTGTATATAAAATGCAAATTTAAACAACCAGGGAAAATTTCATGTATATACGTTCATTTCTTTTAGAGTTACACCAAAAACCAAAATCGATTTTTTGGAAAACAGAAAATCAATACATTTATCGTTTCACTAGGAATCTAAAATGTGGGCAAGTAGGTGTCGCTCTGCTGTACAGTAGGTTACAAGTGGTTCACTGTAATGGATTGTGTTAAATTTGAATTAAATGATATTTATCATTGTACAAGAAAAACGATTCTGAGCTATGTCAATTTTCAACTAAGTATATATGATGATATTATTGTCAAAACTAAAAAAATTTAAATTTGAAATAGTCGGTAGGTAAACAGCTTAAAACGAGTCAAAATATGTTGAAAATAGTATTGTGTAAAGAAAATGAGAATATAAAATCACTACACGAGAAATCGAGTGAATATCCAATGCTGTAATAATATGAACTTCAAACGCTCATAAAAATTGAATTTGACTTTCTTGTTGACAAATTTATTATTCGATAAAGGTAGAAAAACTTATATGAGGAATCTTGTATTACATTTCAAAATATTCAATTTAAAAAGAAAATTTTTATGGATTTCTAACTCAAAATGATTTGTACATTTATTTGATTTTTATGTGTTTTATCAAGATTTAAACTTTAAATGCTTATAAAAAAAAATTGTGACTATGGATTTTTAATACAGTGGTCGCTGCTTATAGTGTTTACTGGTTATAAGAATCAGCCGCTTATAGTGATAAAAATGCCAGGAACAGAACAAACAGCCATTGTAAGTGCATTTTTCGTCGCTTACAGTGTTCAGGTTTTCGATTATTGTGATCAGGAATATAAAATATAAATATAATTTACAATAATATCACCCCTTTTGAGTACAGGGAAAACGATTACGAATGACAATTATCTTAATCGAGCTAATCTTATCTAATGTACCCCTGCACTTAATGAGCTACTGGGTATCTACTCCATACGGTCATTATTTTTAGAGTTACTACACCAAAAACCAAAATCGATTTTTTCGAAAATCGATTTCGAGTAAAAATTCCCGGTTTTCCTTAATTTTAGATTCTGAGCGGAGCGATGATGTATTGGTTTT
>CARXXK010001596.1:0-19796 GCA_949089665.1 Macrosiphum euphorbiae
TTATCAAATCCATTTGAATGGTGTAATTCTGAATATAAGTTAAATAATTGGTTGTCTGAAAACAACTTGTACGAAGAAGCATTGTACGATTGTACAATTTAATTCCTGAAGATGATTTGATACTCTACTCTCAACCCAATTTCTGCACTTTAAGAAATATTCATAAAGTTTCAGTGGTATTTACATAGTTTTAAAGTAAAATATTAACAAATGTTTTCGAATCTCATTTCAGTGTCTTCTTCACTACAGACTATACCGGAACCGTATACAGGGCCGCATTTGTCTGTTCGGAGAGCATCGATAGATGACACACAAACACCGCACGGTTTACCTACAAACATTTTTTTTTCCACTCAACAATCGGTAAGTAGACAAATAAACTATTATCGACACTTGGAGTATAAATCTATTTTAAAAATTATGTCTGTAATTATAATTAGGATTAAATACATTTTAAGTCTTAGGTACATGTATACGGTTGGGGGGGAGGGTTATTGTGAATTGTGCCATCCTATAATTTCGGTGCGTTGATCGTTAGCGGTCAACAAACAAACACGTCTGTACTCTGAAGTGTATCGTACAGCCTACATTTTTGCATATTATTTTTTTTTTATATATCCTAATTTTGTTGTACTCTTGTGTTTAAGCATCAAAATGACAAAAATAAATCTGCATAAGCTCATTGCCGTTTTCAAAAAAAAAGGATGTACTCAATGTCAGTGGAATAATGTAAAATGTGGTGATGATATCATCATTGAGTCTTGCAAAGCATGTTTTGATCAGAATACATGTTTGAAAA
Source organism: Macrosiphum euphorbiae (assembly GCA_949089665.1). Classification (NCBI taxonomy): domain Eukaryota; kingdom Metazoa; phylum Arthropoda; class Insecta; order Hemiptera; family Aphididae; genus Macrosiphum; species Macrosiphum euphorbiae. The sequence goes on from CARXXK010001596.1 coordinate 800, forward strand.
ATCGAAAAATGATTAGACGAGTAAGTCGACAACATTTAATGAGCGACTTAATATTACACTGTAATACAATTTTAAATGCAAGAAAACATAATTGCAATATTGCATATCAAATTTGGCATGCTTCACTGTTGAGTTTCTACTTTCTTAGCAAGGAAGGGCCGCTGGGTTTAGCAGGGACAAATTACAATATTTTTTGTTTATATTGTAGTATATAAGTCATGTCGTAAGTCGTTACGTTTATTATTATATTGTACCTACTAAATGGTATTTTGCAATATACGACTGTCGCATGAACTGTTATTAATATCACATAGTGTTACGTTTAATATAAAGTATAAACTAAGTACTGCCGGGAAAGTCCTCGCGGTATCTTGTCTAATTAATTTTATATTTTTATAATATTATATGTCTATGGCAAGAACTGGTTTACAACTGTCGAGTAATGACATTCGACAGAATACCCCCATATCAGATTGGGTTATAGTTTATAATATTATGAAAACATTATCAAAATACAATGAAAAAGATGTCTGATATCCGACCCGGGAGAGAAACAGGAGACGCACCAATTTTAAAATAGATTCGAAGGCGAAAAAATAATATAACAACGCGAACAATGTAAAATGTTTCGAGTCTGTATAACGTCTGGTAACGTTATGATTTATTACCACCCCGGGTATCGTTCCTAGCAGATAGCAAACAAAGATTACGAAGTCCGTGCGATGCTATCATTGTCAATATACAACTATTTCGTGATTGAAAAATATACTTAAGTAAATTTGACTAATAAGACATTAGTTTTAGGATTTTTATTTTTTTTATTTCAATGCTGGAATAAAAAAAAAAAAACACCAATTTTCCATTGTGCGTACACTATGATTTATGTACTGTTGGACGAGTATTTTAGAAATATATTATAACTGGCTAACGAAATATAATATAGGTATTAATATAATTGCTTCTTTAATTCAATAATAAAACTATGTTACACGAGATTATTTATCTAATCTTTTGGACTGAACACAATAATAATAATAATAACATAATATACCTATTATAACATCTCGCGCATAAAACCTGCATGTACACTCCGAGGTAACGGAGACGAGTTGATACGATCTACTTTTATGTTCCGTTAAGTGTATTAAATTTACCTACGTATAATATTACATATAGGTACACCTACTTTATAAACATTTGATTTTGTAAAAAAATGTATTAAAAGTGAATCAAGTTTTTGAATCTATATATTAAATTGAAATACACATATCTAATATACAAATATATATAAAAAGTAATTACTAATTTGTTGAAACTAATAATAATAATTTATTTGTAAGCAACATAATTCGAAATTCTCCTCACTTCTGGTCCATTCCAAAATAATTCATTTATTGAAACCTTCTAGTACATATGAATGTACACAAAACCAGTGTAAACAATTATTTCAAAACTTAAATACTTTCAAAAAACATAAAATGAAAAAGCATCCTATCATCAATTCTAATACAACTAATACAAGCAATATTAACAATGATATTAATACTTCTCTAGAAGTTCAAAATTGTACAACTCAAAATTTAAATGCAGTTGACAGAATGCCCCTTGAAAATGAATCCATACAAAATAATAATTCTATACCTCAAGAAAATCATTTTAATAATTGTATTCCTCTTGCTACAGCTCTTACTTCATTCCAAGATTCTGCTCTTAAATTTACAATATCACTAATCAGTAATAATAATTTTTCTAGAAAAAATGCTTTTGATATTCAAAGAGGTATAGAAGAAAGCTTAATAAAACCATTGGTGAATTTACTGAATGATTTTCTTAAAGATACAATTGAATTGCCTGCAATACTATCACAATTTAATAAAATTACATCAATATTATCAAATCCATTTGAATGGTGTAATTCTGAATATAAGTTAAATAATTGGTTGTCTGAAAACAACTTGTACGAAGAAGCATTGTACGATTGTACAATTTAATTCCTGAAGATGATTTGATACTCTACTCTCAACCCAATTTCTGCACTTTAAGAAATATTCATAAAGTTTCAGTGGTATTTACATAGTTTTAAAGTAAAATATTAACAAATGTTTTCGAATCTCATTTCAGTGTCTTCTTCACTACAGACTATACCGGAACCGTATACAGGGCCGCATTTGTCTGTTCGGAGAGCATCGATAGATGACACACAAACACCGCACGGTTTACCTACAAACATTTTTTTTTCCACTCAACAATCGGTAAGTAGACAAATAAACTATTATCGACACTTGGAGTATAAATCTATTTTAAAAATTATGTCTGTAATTATAATTAGGATTAAATACATTTTAAGTCTTAGGTGCATGTATACGGTTGGGGGGGAGGGTTATTGTGAATTGTGCCATCCTATAATTTCGGTGCGTTGATCGTTAGCGGTCAACAAACAAACACGTCTGTACTCTGAAGTGTATCGTACAGCCTACATTTTTGCATATTATTTTTTTTTTATATATCCTAATTTTGTTGTACTCTTGTGTTTAAGCATCAAAATGACAAAAATAAATCTGCATAAGCTCATTGCCGTTTTCAAAAAAAAAAGGATGTACTCAATGTCAGTGGAATAATGTAAAATGTGGTGATGATATCATCATTGAGTCTTGCAAAGCATGTTTTGATCAGAATACATGTTTGAAAAATCGAAAAATGATTAGACGAGTAAGTCGACAACATTTAATGAGCGACTTAATATTACACTGTAATACAATTTTAAATGCAAAAAAACATAATTGCAATATTGCATATCAAATTTGGCATGCTTCACTGTTGAGTTTCTACTTTCTTAGCAAGGAAGGGCCGCTGGGTTTAGCAGGGACAAATTACAATATTTTTTGTTTATATTGTAGTATATAAGTCATGTCGTAAGTCGTTACGTTTATTATTATATTGTACCTACTAAATGGTATTTTGCAATATACGACTGTCGCATGAACTGTTATTAATATCACATAGTGTTACGTTTAATATAAAGTATAAACTAAGTACTGCCGGGAAAGTCCTCGCGGTATCTTGTCTAATTAATTTTATATTTTTATAATATTATATGTCTATGGCAAGAACTGGTTTACAACTGTCGAGTAATGACATTCGACAGAATACCCCCATATCAGATTGGGTTATAGTTTATAATATTATGAAAACATTATCAAAATACAATGAAAAAGATGTCTGATATCCGACCCGGGAGAGAAACAGGAGACGCACCAATTTTAAAATAGATTCGAAGGCGAAAAAATAATATAACAACGCGAACAATGTAAAATGTTTCGAGTCTGTATAACGTCTGGTAACGTTATGATTTATTACCACCCCGGGTATCGTTCCTAGCAGATAGCAAACAAAGATTACGAAGTCCGTGCGATGCTATCATTGTCAATATACAACTATTTCGTGATTGAAAAATATACTTAAGTAAATTTGACTAATAAGACATTAGTTTTAGGATTTTTATTTTTTTTATTTCAATGCTGGAATAAAAAAAAAAAAACACCAATTTTCCATTGTGCGTACACTATGATTTATGTACTGTTGGACGAGTATTTTAGAAATATATTATAACTGGCTAACGAAATATAATATAGGTATTAATATAATTGCTTCTTTAATTCAATAATAAAACTATGTTACACGAGATTATTTATCTAATCTTTTGGACTGAACACAATAATAATAATAATAACATAATATACCTATTATAACATCTCGCGCATAAAACCTGCATGTACACTCCGAGGTAACGGAGACGAGTTGATACGATCTACTTTTATGTTCCGTTAAGTGTATTAAATTTACCTACGTATAATATTACATATAGGTACACCTACTTTATAAACATTTGATTTTGTAAAAAAATGTATTAAAAGTGAATCAAGTTTTTGAATCTATATATTAAATTGAAATACACATATCTAATATACAAATATATATAAAAAGTAATTACTAATTTGTTGAAACTAATAATAATAATTTATTTGTAAGCAACATAATTCGAAATTCTCCTCACTTCTGGTCCATTCCAAAATAATTCATTTATTGAAACCTTCTAGTACATATGAATGTACACAAAACCAGTGTAAACAATTATTTCAAAACTTAAATACTTTCAAAAAACATAAAATGAAAAAGCATCCTATCATCAATTCTAATACAACTAATACAAGCAATATTAACAATGATATTAATACTTCTCTAGAAGTTCAAAATTGTACAACTCAAAATTTAAATGCAGTTGACAGAATGCCCCTTGAAAATGAATCCATACAAAATAATAATTCTATACCTCAAGAAAATCATTTTAATAATTGTATTCCTCTTGCTACAGCTCTTACTTCATTCCAAGATTCTGCTCTTAAATTTACAATATCACTAATCAGTAATAATAATTTTTCTAGAAAAAATGCTTTTGATATTCAAAGAGGTATAGAAGGAAGCTTAATAAAACCATTGGTGAATTTACTGAATGATTTTCTTAAAGATACAATTGAATTGCCTGCAATACTATCACAATTTAATAAAATTACATCAATATTATCAAATCCATTTGAATGGTGTAATTCTGAATATAAGTTAAATAATTGGTTGTCTGAAAACAACTTGTACGAAGAAGAATTGTACGATTGTACAATTTAATTCCTGAAGATGATTTGATACTCTACTCTCAACCCAATTTCTGCACTTTAAGAAATATTCATAAAGTTTCAGTGGTATTTACATAGTTTTAAAGTAAAATATTAACAAATGTTTTCGAATCTCATTTCAGTGTCTTCTTCACTACAGACTATACCGGAACCGTATACAGGGCCGCATTTGTCTGTTCGGAGAGCATCGATAGATGACACACAAACACCGCACGGTTTACCTACAAACATTTTTTTTTCCACTCAACAATCGGTAAGTAGACAAATAAACTATTATCGACACTTGGAGTATAAATCTATTTTAAAAATTATGTCTGTAATTATAATTAGGATTAAATACATTTTAAGTCTTAGGTGCATGTATACGGTTGGGGGGGAGGGTTATTGTGAATTGTGCCATCCTATAATTTCGGTGCGTTGATCGTTAGCGGTCAACAAACAAACACGTCTGTACTCTGAAGTGTATCGTACAGCCTACATTTTTGCATATTATTTTTTTTTTATATATCCTAATTTTGTTGTACTCTTGTGTTTAAGCATCAAAATGACAAAAATAAATCTGCATAAGCTCATTGCCGTTTTCAAAAAAAAAAGGATGTACTCAATGTCAGTGGAATAATGTAAAATGTGGTGATGATATCATCATTGAGTCTTGCAAAGCATGTTTTGATCAGAATACATGTTTGAAAAATCGAAAAATGATTAGACGAGTAAGTCGACAACATTTAATGAGCGACTTAATATTACACTGTAATACAATTTTAAATGCAAAAAAACATAATTGCAATATTGCATATCAAATTTGGCATGCTTCACTGTTGAGTTTCTACTTTCTTAGCAAGGAAGGGCCGCTGGGTTTAGCAGGGACAAATTACAATATTTTTTGTTTATATTGTAGTATATAAGTCATGTCGTAAGTCGTTACGTTTATTATTATATTGTACCTACTAAATGGTATTTTGCAATATACGACTGTCGCATGAACTGTTATTAATATCACATAGTGTTACGTTTAATATAAAGTATAAACTAAGTACTGCCGGGAAAGTCCTCGCGGTATCTTGTCTAATTAATTTTATATTTTTATAATATTATATGTCTATGGCAAGAACTGGTTTACAACTGTCGAGTAATGACATTCGACAGAATACCCCCATATCAGATTGGGTTATAGTTTATAATATTAAGAAAACATTATCAAAATACAATGAAAAAGATGTCTGATATCCGACCCGGGAGAGAAACAGGAGACGCACCAATTTTAAAATAGATTCGAAGGCGAAAAAATAATATAACAACGCGAACAATGTAAAATGTTTCGAGTCTGTATAACGTCTGGTAACGTTATGATTTATTACCACCCCGGGTATCGTTCCTAGCAGATAGCAAACAAAGATTACGAAGTCCGTGCGATGCTATCATTGTCAATATACAACTATTTCGTGATTGAAAAATATACTTAAGTAAATTTGACTAATAAGACATTAGTTTTAGGATTTTTATTTTTTTTATTTCAATGCTGGAATAAAAAAAAAAAAACACCAATTTTCCATTGTGCGTACACTATGATTTATGTACTGTTGGACGAGTATTTTAGAAATATATTATAACTGGCTAACGAAATATAATATAGGTATTAATATAATTGCTTCTTTAATTCAATAATAAAACTATGTTACACGAGATTATTTATCTAATCTTTTGGACTGAACACAATAATAATAATAATAACATAATATACCTATTATAACATCTCGCGCATAAAACCTGCATGTACACTCCGAGGTAACGGAGACGAGTTGATACGATCTACTTTTATGTTCCGTTAAGTGTATTAAATTTACCTACGTATAATATTACATATAGGTACACCTACTTTATAAACATTTGATTTTGTAAAAAAATGTATTAAAAGTGAATCAAGTTTTTGAATCTATATATTAAATTGAAATACACATATCTAATATACAAATATATATAAAAAGTAATTACTAATTTGTTGAAACTAATAATAATAATTTATTTGTAAGCAACATAATTCGAAATTCTCCTCACTTCTGGTCCATTCCAAAATAATTCATTTATTGAAACCTTCTAGTACATATGAATGTACACAAAACCAGTGTAAACAATTATTTCAAAACTTAAATACTTTCAAAAAACATAAAATGAAAAAGCATCCTATCATCAATTCTAATACAACTAATACAAGCAATATTAACAATGATATTAATACTTCTCTAGAAGTTCAAAATTGTACAACTCAAAATTTAAATGCAGTTGACAGAATGCCCCTTGAAAATGAATCCATACAAAATAATAATTCTATACCTCAAGAAAATCATTTTAATAATTGTATTCCTCTTGCTACAGCTCTTACTTCATTCCAAGATTCTGCTCTTAAATTTACAATATCACTAATCAGTAATAATAATTTTTCTAGAAAAAATGCTTTTGATATTCAAAGAGGTATAGAAGAAAGCTTAATAAAACCATTGGTGAATTTACTGAATGATTTTCTTAAAGATACAATTGAATTGCCTGCAATACTATCACAATTTAATAAAATTACATCAATATTATCAAATCCATTTGAATGGTGTAATTCTGAATATAAGTTAAATAATTGGTTGTCTGAAAACAACTTGTACGAAGAAGCATTGTACGATTGTACAATTTAATTCCTGAAGATGATTTGATACTCTACTCTCAACCCAATTTCTGCACTTTAAGAAATATTCATAAAGTTTCAGTGGTATTTACATAGTTTTAAAGTAAAATATTAACAAATGTTTTCGAATCTCATTTCAGTGTCTTCTTCACTACAGACTATACCGGAACCGTATACAGGGCCGCATTTGTCTGTTCGGAGAGCATCGATAGATGACACACAAACACCGCACGGTTTACCTACAAACATTTTTTTTTTCCACTCAACAATCGGTAAGTAGACAAATAAACTATTATCGACACTTGGAGTATAAATCTATTTTAAAAATTATGTCTGTAATTATAATTAGGATTAAATACATTTTAAGTCTTAGGTGCATGTATACGGTTGGGGGGGAGGGTTATTGTGAATTGTGCCATCCTATAATTTCGGTGCGTTGATCGTTAGCGGTCAACAAACAAACACGTCTGTACTCTGAAGTGTATCGTACAGCCTACATTTTTGCATATTATTTTTTTTTTATATATCCTAATTTTGTTGTACTCTTGTGTTTAAGCATCAAAATGACAAAAATAAATCTGCATAAGCTCATTGCCGTTTTCAAAAAAAAAGGATGTACTCAATGTCAGTGGAATAATGTAAAATGTGGTGATGATATCATCATTGAGTCTTGCAAAGCATGTTTTGATCAGAATACATGTTTGAAAAATCGAAAAATGATTAGACGAGTAAGTCGACAACATTTAATGAGCGACTTAATATTACACTGTAATACAATTTTAAATGCAAAAAAACATAATTGCAATATTGCATATCAAATTTGGCATGCTTCACTGTTGAGTTTCTACTTTCTTAGCAAGGAAGGGCCGCTGGGTTTAGCAGGGACAAATTACAATATTTTTTGTTTATATTGTAGTATATAAATCATGTCGTAAGTCGTTACGTTTATTATTATATTGTACCTACTAAATGGTATTTTGCAATATACGACTGTCGCATGAACTTTTATTAATATCACATAGTGTTACGTATAATATAAAGTATAAACTAAGTACTGCCGGGAAAGTCCTCGCGGTATCTTGTCTAATTAATTTTATATTTTTATAATATTATATGTCTATGGCAAGAACTGGTTTACAACTGTCGAGTAATGGCATTCGACAGAATACCCCCATATCAGATTGGGTTATAGTTTATAATATTATGAAACATTATCAAAATACAATGACAAAGATGTCTGATATCCGACCCGGGAGGGAAACAGGAGACGCACCAATTTTAAAATTGTCTACTCAAAGCAGAACACGTGTAGCTCCGTTAGTTTAAAAATTAGAGTAAATTTACCACTTATAAAATCTAAAGGTAAGATTATTATCTAGATTCTATACAAACAACTGTTGTCGATATCGCACTAAAAATCCAGATCTAGCGTTCTGCTCTAGTGGGTTAATATTAAAACCAACGCTAGTTTATTATTTATTGTATAATGCTATATGGTACACTAAGAACATCAATTATTATAATAATATTAGGTTTATTGTAAATAATAATATTATATAAACCAAAAGATAAATTATATTTAAAAAATAAGTTTTTCTGTAATTTACCTTCGTTAGTATCCATATGCTGATTCACTTCGTCACCAACGTCCCCACCCCCACCCATTTGACTTTTTCAACTTTTTCCAACGCCAATATTTAGTGCTCAATTCCTGCCAATTCCTGCCGTAGACCCCGGAATTCATGCTCAAAAGCCGCCCCCGTAAAGGTTAGGTTAAAATATTGGATGAGCGTTAGTTGTCTGACAACTTTTACCAAATACAGGCGCATCAGCAGTAGATCCAAAAATTTCCGTAATATGCTGTTCAGTCTGATTCAATAGTGATGTAGTCTGTGTTTGACTCAACACTGCAAGTGCTGTGGGTTTACTACCAAAGTTACACTTACCAAATTCTGGCGTATTCCTGGCCTTACCAAAACCATACTGCTTCCATACTGCTTCATGTGCCAACATGTGAAGTTCCAGGATATCATTATAGCCATCCTCAGCCCAATCAGTTACATTTTGACTGGGTTGAGTGGTATTTAATATCCTCCCGAAAATTAGTACGTCAAATTCCGGGAGTACCTGGGAGAATCACCCGTGTTATCTCGACTACCCAAATATTTCCAAGACTACCTGTTATATTCTATTTAAAAATGTACATTCCCGCGTTGTAATCTGTATCATCGTAATTGACAATTTAATTTTGTTTTCAATGTACAATTTACTATCCACGTATCTTACCATCAGACCAGGTATTTATGTCGTCAGTCAGTCGACAGCCGTCCTTATTACGTCCGTCAGTTATTATTTACTGTATAGTACTACACGCTACGTCTAGCCAACATGAATTTTTTTTAATTTGCCATCTTCAGAAAAGGAAGCTGTGCAATTTTTTCAAGAACGCGGAGTGTTGCCAAGTGTACAGATTTGTCAAAACAATCACTTGGCAAAGTTATATTTTGGAAAAGAAATATTTTGGAAAATGCAATGTTAAGAAATGCCGAAAAAAGGTAAATGTACGTAATGGTAATTGGTTTGCAAAATCACGAATATCGTTTACAGTTGCCGTACGATTTATATATGACGAGTGCGAAATGGTGCGAGCAACAATTAGGTTTAAGCCTAAATACAGTTATTGACTGGAATAATTACCTACGCGAAGTATGTGCAATGGCTGTTGAAATTAAACCACAAACAAAATTAGGTGGACCGAGGAAAATCGTCGAGATCGATGAAAGTCTATTTTCGAAAAGCAAAATTAGCAAGATTAATATCTTACTGAATTTGTTTGGTGACAAAACATTGGAGACGATACACCATTTGATAAAATTCTAATGGATCTTAAAACATACTTCCCTCCACAAAAAAATTATTAATTACCATACATATTATTTTTACCAGATTTTTTTTAAGTACTTAAACATTATTTTGTAATAATTTTTTATAACCGTAAAAAAATATTGAATACATATTATTTTTACCAGGTAGTCGACTGCTCATATGAAATAATAATATCTTTGTCAACTGCTTGGTCTAATAATACACTATCACTATCCTGGGTGTTATGAATATTTTAAGTATTGACAATAGGTAACGAGGAAGATAACATCAATTATTATAATAATATATAAATAGTAATAAATAATAACATACTATTATAGTATATAAGTGCATATTTAATAAATAAATAATTTGTTAGTAGTTTGTAGGTACTTTTTATAATTCTTTTTAAGATTTTAGGTTACTATTTAGTTATTTAAAGTTCAAACAACCCAAAGTGGTAAAGAGTACAGTTATACAGTCATTATAGTTTTACAAGAGATTATACATTGTGGATATAAATACTGGATATTAATTAATCACAGAAGGAAAAAAAATTATATTTACATTGTTTTCTAATCAAGCCACACTTATGTTAGGAAGATAGTTTATTATTGTTTTATTTTTTTACTTGGTCAAATTTTACATGAATACATCACAACATAGTTGCGAATGTGCAAAAAGTGACTAAGTGAAACAATCAATGATGGAAGTATACCCTTATTACAATTATCAAAATATTGCCTGTAGAATCTTTAACAATTTTTTCTCCAACGATATCTGCCGAAGAAAAATGTTTTTCACAGATTCTCTGTCCAACACTTAACCCCTGAAAAACATTTCCCCAAGTTTCTAGTCTTTTACTAGTCACCACAAAACTAGTAATACCTTCAGTATTTTTTTTACATATGCAACATAATTGGGGAATTTTAAATGAATGAAGTAACAAAAATGTAGTAGTTAACTAAGAAAATGTTATAAAATAATTTTATTATAATTATTAAGATTAATACAATTTGTTTAGTATTAACCGTTAAAACTTATATCGCTTAGCTTTGTGCATCGTGTTATATTATTCTCAGACCGTTGTATAATCTATAATACAGAACATAGAATATGTATTATATTTACTTAAATTATACCTACCTATTTGATGCGCTTATTTAATAAAACATTTAAAAAAAGTATATACATAATTGGAGAGTTTAGTGCATCATCTGATATATAGATCTATACAATCAATATATTAGCGTTCGTACAACAAACTACTAGAGTGCAGCCAGGGGCGTCCGCAGGGGGGAGGCTAACGGGCTGAAGCCCCCCCTCATTGCCCGTATTATTATTACTCTTTCAAAAAAATATTAATCAAGTTTAAACTGTCGTCTGTCAACTATAATAAATCTCATATATGTCTTACCAGAAGAATTCTTTTTTGAAAAAACATCGAATTTGCATACCAATTTTCATAAATTATCTGTAATTTTTCGGTAAAATTATGAACTACTTGTATGAAAGACCTTGTATTAAATTGTCTAGCCTTAGATATACATATTTTATATTTTATAAATTTTGAACTACAAATTAACCGTGGTTTTGACGAAATTTGAACTTTAAATGCTTATAAAAAATAACCATGATTTCTATGTATTATTAATATTTTAGCTATAATAAAAAAACTTACGTATTACATTTTTAAGCTTTTTGACCGGATAGATAATTTTTTATTGAAATTTATAGAAAAAAAATTTCAATTAATCAAATACATACCAAGTTAAGACCGGTATAAAAAAGCTTGTAACCAAACAATTTAAATAAATTTTCATTTTTTTTTCACCAATTATTTTTAAAAGCACTAAGAATTTTCAATTTCGACCTCCTACAAGTACTAACTAAATCCAATTTGCTTCCAAAAACATACCCTGGCATCGAAGCTTATGATCAGAGCATTTTTTCTACCAGAAGAGTTGAAAAGTTACAAACATTTTAAAATACCCCAAATAAACGTCTGCAATTATTAGACTGGACAAAATAAAAATTAAATTGTAACTAATTGTCAAGCCCCCCCCCCCCATTGAAAATTCCTGCGGGCGCCACTGAGCGCAGCATTGCGCTAGATCTGGATTTTTACCGTAATGAAAACACTATTCAGGTGTCGACTTATGCCAGACCTATTATTCTAAGACCGTGGTCCACAGACATAAAAAAAAAAACACAATCATTTAGCAGATGTAAATACGCTTGTTGAAAATATTATGATACTGACACTAACCGCGATTAACAGCGCTTAACCAGGTGTTACCACACTTGGTGAAGTCCCAAATCTTTGGTTATCAATGTGTTTATCAATCGTGATTCGTGTTTCTTCATTAAGATGATAAATCCGCGATTAGCAGTGTATGGGAAATTTACATTCACGAGTTTTAAATATAATATATATTATAGCATATTGTATAATATTATAATATTATAGTCGCAACTAAAACATGGATGTATTAAAAGAAATTAATATATTTGTAGTAGGTTCACCAAAATCATAGGCATGGTAGCTCGAGGTACTTTCTACGATGTGTGTAAGTTTCAAAACGATCGGTCGAAGGGTTGATTTTATATCGGCATATACAGACTCACTCGACATATACAGACTGGTCATACGAAAAAAACACGTAAATCGTTTTTCAACTTTTTGTTACGCAGATTACGGACGAAATAAAGGTCGTACGTACTCGGACCATAGAGGCTTTTCGATTTCCCGTACGCCAAATAGTCAGATTCTAGAGTTCGGTAGCGATCGACAGGGAAAAAAAAAACCAAAAATGCATGCGCTCAATCAATTTTCCGAGTAAAAAAAATAAACTAAAAATCATAACTCCACAACCAAAAGTCGGATCACCTCGCTGTCGGTGCCGTTGGATTCGGGGCAAAGTGGTCTATAAAATACGACTAAAAAAACGGCTCGGACCGCCCAAAATCGATATCACGGAGTCAGGGATGTCATTGACCATTGTGCATTGGCGGTCTACCTCGGGACTCACCCGGCAAACCCGTCACTCAAGTTAAAAAAATTATATAAAATAAACCCTTTGACCTACCGACTTGAAACTTACAGAGCACGTTACTAGTACCCTTGGCTACCGTCCCTGTGCAGCGGGTGAGCGTGACATCAAAATCACGGCGTCAGGTATGTCATTGTGCATTGTTGGTCTACCGTGGGACTCACCCGGCAAAAACCGAATGTTCTCAACGGGGGGGGGGGGGGGGGGGGGTACCCCTCGATTTTTTGACGAAAAACCACAACCCCCCGGATCGACAACAGCACTCTCGACCTGGTTCGGGGCCCTTTGGCCTGTGTATCGCCAAAGTTATAAGTCGCTGTAGCCATTAGTCGGTAGTATAGAGCAATCCGCGTATAAGTAATACGCCGATGTGCCGTTTGATCGCGATAATTAATTCCATGGGTTGACGCTAACTAGAGACATTTATTCCATGACGGCATCAGTTACCAAATAAAATAAAAAATATAAAAATGTATTTAAAATAAAAAATAAATAACACACCTTCGTGAAATAAACATAAAAAAAAAAAAAAAAAATCCTGGAAAAAAAAATATAAATTGGGGTGGGGCTTAAGGGAAAAAAACACTCCACATACACCCTCGACACACCGAATTGTTGATCATTTGCTACTGGACCACACAGCACACAACTGCAGTCAATATGTAGGAGTACCTATGTTTTTTGCAAAATAATTATGAAGCTAGCGTTCGACGGATGATCTCTAATAATCAACGTAGGCTCATAATTGACCTATCGAGAATTAGAGATGATCTTCCGAACAAGAATAAGGCATTGTTGCATCAATTTCATGAGGAGGAGGTCCTGTTGAAGCTGGCCCTCAAACAAGTGGTCGAAACAATCAACCCTGAGTACGCAAATCGGTACGACGAGTTTTTTGTCGGCTTTGAGGGCAGTTTCGGCAGTCACAACATCACACCTCAGACGTTGAATAGTAATTTTTTAAATAAATTAGTGTGTGTGGAAGGTGTCGTCTCGCGGTGTAATCTCGTTCGCTCGAAGTTGGTGAAAAGTGTTTTTATGAGTCAAACTACCGGACAAACAATCGCCGTTCGTTCCCCAGTTAACCCAAAAATGAAGGAGGACTGGGAACTTCAATACGGGTTGTGTGAATACAAGGACGTACAACAAATCACAATCAGGGAGGCATACCAGAATACACCGCCAGGACGAGCGACATACCAAGTTAAGACCGGTATAACCAAGCTTGTAACCAAACAATTTAAATAAATTTTATATATTATATATATTTTATATTTTATATATTATATATTATATATTATATATTTTATATATTATATATTATATATTTTATATATTATATATTTTATATATTATAATATATTTTATATATTATATATGTTATACTTATTTTTTGTATTGTAAGTTAGCGTGCTGCGTTAATATCAAGGCGATAGGTAAAAGGGTTGATTTTATAAAATTGTTCAGAGATGGAATATATATATTACCGGATAGGTCAAGTATACACAAAATCCACAATAAGAATGCCCTAGCCGTGATATGGTCATCACGTTCCCCAAAATTGGGGGAGGGTAGCTCAGGGTACTAGTAGCATGCTGCGTTAATATCAAGTCGATAGGTAAAAGGTTGATTTTATAAAATTGTTCAGAGATGGAAATATATATTACCGGGTAGGTCCCGTATACACAAAATCCACAATTACAATGCAAAAGCCGTGAAATCGGCATCACGTTCCCCAAAATTGGGGGGAGTTTAGCTCGGAGTACTAGGAGCGTGCTGCGTTAATATCAAGTCGATAAGTAAAAGGGTTGATTTTATAAAATTGTTCAGAGAGGGAAATATATATTACCGGGTAGGTCCCGTATACACAAAATCCACAATTAGAATGCCCTAGCCGTGATATGGTCATCACGTTCCCCAAAATTGGGGGAGGGTAGCTCAGGGTACTAGTAGCGTGCTGCGTTAATATCAAGTCGATAGGTAAAAGGTTGATTTTATAAAATTGTTCAGAGATGGAAATATATATTACCGGGTAGGTCCCGTATACACAAAATCCACAATTACAATGCAAAAGCCGTGAAATCGGCATCACGTTCCCCAAAATTGGGGGGAGGGTAGCTCAGGGTACTAGGAGCGTACTGCGTTAATATCAAGTCGATAAGTAAAAGGTTGATTTTATAAAATTGTTCAGAGAGGGAAATATATATTACCGGGTAGGTCCCGTATACACAAAATCCACAATAAGAAAGCTCAAGCCGTGATATCGGCATCATGTTCCCCAAAATTGGGGAGAGGGTAGCTCAGGGTACTAGTAACGTGCTGCATTAATATCAAGTCGATACGTAAAAGGGTTGATTTTATACATTTTGTCGAAATTTTAAAATCACGATCCAAGGCAAACGAGTGTATATCTATGCGCGGCTAGCTCCATACTCTGAAATAACGGTGATACCGATTTATAACTTTGGCGAGACAGAGGCTAATGGGCCCCGAACAAGGTTATGAGTGCCAGTGTCGTTCGGGGGAGTTGTGGTTTTTCGTCAAAAAATCAAAGGATTATTCATCAAAGGACATAACATTTAGATTTTTTTACCGGGTAGGTCCCGTGTACACAAAATCAACAATTACAATGCAAAAGCCGTGATATGGTCATCACGTTCCCCAAAATTGGGGGAAGGTAGCTCAGGGTACTAGTAGCGTGCTGCGTTAATATCAAGTCGATAAGTAAAAAGGTTGATTTTAAACATTTTGTCGAAATTTTAAAAACACGATCCAACGGCATACGAGTGTTAACTATACGCGTCTATACGTATGATACGTACGTATGAGTGAATACAGTGGACCAACCCGGTAAATAATAAATTTTTAAATATCAATTTCAATTTGCAGGCAATGTCGATGAGCGTTGCCACTGCAGTTCAATAGTACAATGTTAGTCACTACTCACTACTCACTAGTCACTCTCATTTCTCTCTCGTGCGCCTTTAGACAAACTGCAAATTTTTTTAATACAAGATGGATTCCGACGATGAAAATGATGAATCATTTTTTACATACGTAAATCCAGACGACTTCGGCGATAGCGCAGATGCTGCGGTACTTATGTATGCTGACGACTATTGTACAAAAATGTATATCGATTCATACATTAAGAGCAAGACCCACAAAACCCACATGCATAACCTCAAATTGCTTCACCAACGTCACATTGATATACTTGGATGCCAAATCAGGATGTACCAAGCCGCGTTACTGCCGGATTGTCCGTTCAGGTAATTATGAAATATTTTATTTGTCAGTGGCGGCGTGATTCTAAGGCCCGTTTCACAGCGACGCGTTCGTACGACCGCGTTTTCATTTACATTGGTTAAGTTCAAACGCGCCATACCAGCGAGGGAAACGCGTTTGAACTTAACCAATGTAAATGAAAACGCGCGCGTACGAACGCGTCGCTGTGAAACGGGCCTTACAGGGCCGGGGCTATACACGGCGTATCCGTCGCGTTTCGAACGCCCGTTGTTAGCACATGACTACCAATGTTCAATAACCGTCTCGTAACTTTTTTATAACTATATATATATATATTTTCATTATATTATGTTTGATTTTTTTCATTATATTATATTTGATTTGCGCGGGTGAAATATGATTTTCTTTTACCGTTTTTATTTTAATAGTGTGCTATTTGTTGTAATGTTCGAGTGAATTTACCTATTAGGTATTATCGAATTGTCATGTGGTAAGAAAATTATCTGTGCATCATTGTCTTATATTTGACATAACTGTCCTAACTCGATTAAAATTTGTAATATCGTAAATAGTCGATCGAGAGAACATAGATAATGTTGCACGTGTGTAACTTGTGTAAGACGGAGACAATATAATATTATGCGAGTATCCACTTAAGTGGACCACGTAGCACGCGTCACAAATTGGTCTATCAGGAAAATATAAATTCATGAGGTTTAAATGAAAAACAAAGGAAAATTAAGCTTACACCGACGTACAAGCATAAATGGTATAACATTAGAAGATTATGAAAATGTTTTACTTTCACTGAGATAACCACGTGGTAATATAGCCGGATGCGTAAGAGATATTTTGGAGGTACTTTGGGGTAACAGCAATGTTGATGATGCGGCACAAAATCTAATAGCAACCTGGATAAGACGAATTCACACATTAACTTCGGTAAGTAGAGTAAGGTTAATCCCCTTAATGTACAACTAAAGTTAACCATATTATTTTTTTCAGACCCTATTCGTCGAATCAAAGATGGATATCCGAGATCGCGTATTAGAATCGAAAAATGTATACCCAAATTATAAAATTAAAATAAAATATTGGTATTTACTTGGCGTCCAATTACAGCCAAAAAAAACCACTATAATTAACCTGTGTTACTTTAATTATTATTGTTAAAAAAATTTTTGTCATGTGGTAAGAAAATTATCTGTGCATCATTGTCTTATATTTGACATACCTGTCCTAACTCGCTTAAAATTTGTAATATCGTTAATAGTCGATCGAGAGAACATAGATAATATTGCACGTGTGTAAGACGGAGACAATATAATATTATGCGAGTATCCACTTAACTGGACCACGTAGCACGCGTCTGTAGAGTATTATGTGTTTGAAAACTCAAGCTTTTGTTGAATTAACTTTACCTAATATTATGATTACTGTATGTCATGTGTTCTCATTAAGTTTTAGGCACATGACTAATATTTTTTAAAGTAAATAATTGTGTTTGTTAACGCACTACCAATATTCAATAACCGTGCCGTAAATTTTTAATTTGTTTTGTTTTTGAAATGTAGAATGAAATTCATCCAAAATGTGAACATGACATTCAACGGTGCTGGTGTATGGGTGTTTAACCAGCAGAACGAACCGGCTCGAAATCCCCCTAACCAAAACCAGTATAGGGGGATTAAGGCGGGGCCAAAAAAATGAACAAAAGACGTGAGTAGATTTATACTAATTACGATTAAGTGCCATTACTAATAGGTGTATCGTCCATTTTATGTTGCAGGTTGTTATAGGTGTTCCCGATATGGGCACCTTGCCAGGGATTGTCTCGGTGAGTGTGTACATTTCATGTGTATTGTTAATCATTTGTTTTGATAATCTTTATTTTTTCAGCCCCCCGTAAGCCTACCAGGGTGAGTCATCCACCATCACCATCAGCTCCAGATGACCAAATGGAGGTGGTCGAGGAGCAGGTGGTGGTGGTGGAAGAGTCGTTAACCAGGGACGTCAACGTTGAAGAGCTAACTGGGATGGTGGCCAACGTTGGCATCACCAATAATGTAATTAACGCAAGTTTAAATTATTTGTGTGTGTTGATTTTAACAATCATGTAATTTGCAGGACTCACAACATTCGGATACACATAACACATACACTGGTTGTAAGTATTCAATTGGAAACTACACTACATTCAAATTGTGTTTATATTTAATTTATTTTATGTTTTTCAGCTGAATAAAAACCATTTTTTTTTTCATATTTATTGTTTTTTATTTGTCTGTTAGTTTCTATCCTTAAGTATCAGAAGAACGTAGTAGTATGAATAGTAGATCGTATTATTTTTATTATTATTATTATTATTATTATTATTATTATTATTTTGTCACGAGGTCGCGTACTTAACGCGCTTCAAAGTCCCACGCAGCGGTGCATGCCGTTGTCTATTCCATTTTAACTATAATATA
>CARXXK010001597.1:0-19670 GCA_949089665.1 Macrosiphum euphorbiae
GTTATTATGCAATATTGACTGTTGTTATCACTTATCAGTGCCCGATGATACGGCAACACGGGAATTCCAAGAGTTTTGTGTTATATTTAGAAAAAGTGTGTATACGGTACACGTGTATTGATGGTACGCATAATATACACAGGAAATAATGTTTAAGAAATTTTCCAGAATTACAAAAGAAAAGCGTAAGAAGAGAATCCAAAAAAATGTCGCGGTGAAAAAGCACTGTACTGCGACCACGACACCGGATATTGCCCGTGTCTGTGTATTGCCGACCGAATTGTTACGACGTGGTGGTACCTACTCACGACATACTAAGTATTGATATTATTGTGGGCGGTGGTGCATCTTTGTCGTTACGCCTCGAGCTGGGTTTTTTGATCCGGCCTGCGGCGGGAACGCGGGGTCGTCGGGTATTGTGTTTTGTCGTGTTGGCAGCACTGGTTAAGCGGTAATTTTTGAACTCGGAAGAGTGTCTAGTCGTATGTCAGGCGATTCAAGTCGATCGTACGACACAGCCAGCCAGATAGGCCATCCGAGGATCGCAGACGACGCCCCGGGCGTGTATGTCCGGTTCAGGAGTGTGTGTGTTGAAATCAGAAATTCGGATTCTGAGTTTGAGTGTCTAGCTATCAGTCATCTCGGGTGAAAGTCGATTCCCGAACGGACAATCCGCCTACAGCGAAAAGTGCTCGAAACGGCCGTTCAAATCTGAAAAAGCATATAGGAGGTAACAAAATTGTACTTTTTGATAATTATAGAGAACAGTTATCAGCTGCTGGTGTAGGCTTCATTGTAATCAATGTAATCATTGTTATATTTTCTCGGTTATAACAAATAAGTCGACAAAATCTAATTTTCTGATTGGCTGCTATTTTTACCGCGTCAAGAGACATCTAATGCATTGCCAGCTGCATGTTGTTTGGTTTTTATCAATTATTTCTCAAAACATCTTTGAAGTGAGTACACGTCGGTTATAGTATTAAAATAATATTTCTTAGGTTATGTATCGAACAATTTCATACGTATTTAAATAAAACAATTTTTTTTTTTTAAATCTAGCATGCCGAAAGACATTGTAAGTCACAGTTACAACGGCCTTGGTATGCGGGTGTACAATGCACCAGTGTACCACAATGCTGTCCCCGTGCGGCGTCCAGGAGGAAACGCCGGACGTAAGTATCTAATAGAAGAAAGCACATGCGTATTGCATAAGCCAAGTATAACACTAAACTTGATTTGTACGTTTCAGGATGTTACAGGTGCCAACAGGTGGGTCACCTGGTGAGGAATTGTGGTAAGTTTGTCCTATTATTTATTTTTTCACGTGCTAAGCTTTTCTAAATTTTATCAGACTCCCCCTGCGTGGTACCTGTGGCATCGCCGGGCGCCTCCTCGTCGGGGCCGCAGCAGCAACAACAGCAGCAGCAACCTCCGCGGCAGCGGCAACCGCAACAGCGGCGGCAACCGCAACAGCAGCAGCGAGGGTCCAGCCGGCGGGTACGTGAGTTAAGGTAAGATCGCAAATACCAAAATATGTCAATCATCATCAAAAACATAAAATGTATTGTTTTCAGTAGTTTTGTCGATCAAACGCCGAGGGCGGTGGAGGAGCTGGCCGCAGCCTCGACTCCGAAATCGACGGGGGAGGAGGTGGGTTTCACGACCGCCTCCTCAACGCCGCCTGTAACTCCAACGTAACAACATCAATATTATATAAATAAAAATATTAAAAAGTGTTTTCAGTGTGATCGGGTTGGAAGGCAGTGGGACGTGGTTGGTCATGGAGGATGGTAAGTTTCAATTGGACGATTTTGTCTACTTCATAATTTATGTTTTAACAATAGTATTTTTTTAAATATTTTTCAGAATGAATAAAGCACCATTTCATGTAACTTTTATTGTTATTTATTATTTCCTTGTTCCCAATTGTTTTATGAACTGTAACTGTAACGTTTGTCAATTGACAATTGTGTGTGAGGTGTGTCATTAAATATTTTAGTAGTTGGTTAACAACAGTAATATATTATTAGTAATAATAAAATAGGTAAGTGATGTGTGTTGCTGGTTTGAAATGTAAGTGTTGAAAACCTTATCTTGATGTTATTCATCAGAATAGAGTTTACTTCACAAAATGTGCTAAAAGATAATTAATCATTATAACTGTAGTCCACTGGTGTTTAATTTTAGTAGTTTTATAAAATTCCCCATTGTAATGACATTGTCGGGCAAGTGTTGTAATCAATTGAAAATATTTGTATAGCGTACATTGTTGTTAATACTGACTGATAAATAATCGTATTGTTAAGCCGGGTTCCCACGGCGCGTGGCGGGCGGCTCATTGCGCGTGGCGCGGCGCTATTAACCCTAGACGAGCCGAGCCTACACGCCAACGTGATCCCACGGCCTGTGGCTCGGCAAGTCTCTAGCGACTCGGCATCCCATTACGATCCATTCAGAGTCTGTCTTTCGTCGACGCTTGAAACGGGGTTTCCGAATGGACAACCCGTATCGTCAAATAAAAATACGATGGTTTATAGCGGTAATCAAATATATCTATTGCTATAGAAAATATATATTATATCGACAATATTGTGGATCAGTAAAGCGTCGATTTGCGCCGACCAGACTTATTTAAGTGAGTCGGCGCAATCGGTGGTGCTTGGGTGGTGGTCGGGCAACAGCCGGACCCTACTTTACAATGAGATAGGTCTAATAATATAATATGTATATTATACAACAATCAGTATTGGGCTGGGGAGCCGGCCGTCGTCGGTACAGACTTAAATCAAGCGGTACCCCGACGACGAACCTGACCCGGGTCGGACAGCTTAGTTAAGCGCCGAAGTCGGTGTCGTGTTGGCCCTGAAAAGGGCCGTTTAGTGTTATAACGCCGGGAGTTGTTGAGGTGTCCGGCGGTCCTATAGGCCTGGATTGGTAAACGGCGATCGGTGATTGGTTGATGTCGTTGCTGCAGGAATCGGTGTCGCCACGGGTCTTATAGCTGTTAAACGGCAGCCACGTGGATCCTGGTACTGACGGCGTTGTTGCTCGCCTGTGAACTCGCACCGGTCTCACGCCGTGGAACGGTAACCGGCGATGTTTGACGGTCGAACGATGTTTGCGACCGTGGAGTGGCGTATCGTCGGTGGCCGGTGGTCGAACGGCGCTTCAGTCGTGGAGCGACGTTGTTGTTGGTAGTCGTTGGTCGGACGATGCTTGCAGCCGTAGAGCGGCGTATCGTCTGGTGATCGGCGGTTGGTCTTCTGGTCCGTATCTTCTTTCTGTTGGAACTTTTCTTATAGTTGTTGACAGATTGAAGGCTTGAAGTGGACTGACTAGATTGTCGAGAGTGTCCGGTATTTATACCCTTTTCGACAATCTAGTCCATTGTTGATTGGTCCGCGTAATATGTTTTAGACGAGTGAAAATCACACCGTTGAACGGACATTCCCTTCTATCATGTGTGATTTTCACTCGTCATATCGTGTCCTTTTTTCAATCGTCTTTACTTGGTGGGTGTTTGTTCCGTAACACGCTAGACCTGCTTTTTATCTATATTTTTTTTACCAGATATGGATGACCATGAAGAAATTGCCAATGCCGCAGCATATTATATTATCGTGTGCAGTGAGTTTTTAAAATATTACTTATCTGATAATGAAGATGAAGCAAGCACTCCAAAAAAAAGAAGATACTGGATGGATACATTTTATAAAAGTCGAAAAAGGTATAGAATTATTTTAAATTTTTTGCTTTCCAATTAACCATATATTTATTTATTATTATACTTTAAAATATGTGTGTATTTTTTTTTAGGTACAATGCAACAAATATGCTGTGCGATTTAAATGTAGATCCGTCAAGAAAATTTGAAAACTTTTGTAGGATGAGTTCCGTAGACTTCGAGCATATTTTAACGAAAATAGGCCCATACATTTCTAAGAACGACACAAACATGCGAGAATGTATCCCAATCAAAGAAAGATTAGCTGTGACACTTCGTTTTTTGGCTAGCGGTGAGAGTTTCAAAAGTTTGTCATACCTGTTTAAGTTTTCACCACAAACTGTTTCAAGATGTGTAGCTGATGTGTGCAAGGCTTTGATTCTAGAATTGAAAGATGAAATAAAGGTATGTAATCATAAATGATTAAAACAAATTTTATTAAATTAAAATGAATTAAAATGAATCATTAACTAGAAATATATAAATGACTTTTTAGTAAAAAATGATTATACCATGACAATATAGTTACTTAATATTTGAAAAATAAAACAGAAAATAAAAATAACAGATCAATTCCTCATAAACAAAAATAATACTATGAAAACTTTTTTAAAATAAAAACTTTTTAGTGGAAAACAAATTAACTTCTCGTTAAAAAACTAAGCTAGAACAATAAACTGTTTTTTAAATATCACAACAACAATAAAGACTATCATATTAATTTATACGCCAAACGTATTTAAATCTAATTCCTCTTGATTTTCGTTGGTTTGACTTTGGAGGATTGTGTATGATTGTGAGTTTGATGAACTTGCAGGTGACATGTGAGGTGTATAATTATGAGCTTGTTGAAAATCTGCTAGGTTAGGTGACATACTCGTATCTTCTGATAATGATGGAGAACTCGTGCAAGGTGATGTGTATAAATTTGATTGCTGAGAAAGTAGTGATGGTGTCGGTGTCGTATATGTATGTGTTTTTGGTGATTGAGGATGAAAAGTTGATGTCATGAATGCAGATGATTGCGGGTTGTAAATGGTACTACTTGGTGCTATGAATTGGGTGTTGTTAAATTGAAATGCATATTTCTGTTGCTTAAGTCCATAAATAAACTTATCTATTTCTAGCATAGCAAATTCTTGAGTATACTCATCCAGGTCTCTAAACTTTTTCTCGAGTAACTCACAAAACAGTGAACATTTGTCTTTTTTGGGTTTCTCTGATGCCTTTTTCAAATGATTATAAGCTTCGTCCAATCGTTTTTCCATATCTTTGATTTTTTCAAATTTTCTTTTTTTAGAAATATCATGGGGAAAATGTACCGTAGGAGTTTTAAAATTTTCATTTGGTGTATTTGGTTGTTTGTCGGTTTCAACTTCAGTACATTCTTCCTCATCGATGAAAGTACCACTGCTCTCGCTTTCATTGTTTATTGTTTCATTTTGTATTGCCTAATAATGAATTATCATAATTATATGATCAATTTAAATTTCAAATGTTTATAATAAAAAATTGTAAAATCTATTTTTAATAATTTTTACAGCTATAAGAACAATTTATTTGGAATCTTGTCTCAATTTTCAAGTCTTATGATCAAGCGAAACATTTTTTTTTGTAAAAAGTTGAAATTAAAATTTAAAAATTTAAAAAATTTTTATGCTTATAAATAATTAAAAAAAAGTTAAAATATTTTTTTTCATTAATTTCTATGGAGATGTATGGAATATTTTAGGTGTGTAAAAAAGATAAATTAAAGAGTTGATTCCTTAACTATATACTTTTTAATAGTGATATTGGTATACGTATATAACTATATAACGATAATTCTTATTTTCTAAATTCCAAAATATTCTTAGATTTATGGTAGGTACCTACGCAATAATTGTTTTTAATCATCAATAATTAGTTGGAGTAAATAGTAAATACCACAGAATATATGAAATATTTTGAAAAAAAAATGGATTGATCTACATTTTTATCTAGATATAATTTTGGTAAAATTATCTTACCTTATCTAGATAGTTTTAGATTCTGAGCGGAGCGATGAATGTATTAGTTTTACAATGATGTGTATTTTTTTTTATATTTTTATATTTTTTTTTGTGTCTGTCATCACGTTTTAGGACAGTAAAAGTGCTTGGATTTTCTTCAACAGTAGCTTTTCTGATATGAAAGTGAATCTAGTTGGTACTTTGGGGGGTCAAAAGTAAAAATTTCCCAGTAGTTTTCACAAGCGCCGCAAAAAACAACATAAAAATTAAGGAAAAACGGGAATTTTTACGCAAAAAATGGTTTTCCAAAAAATCGATTTTGGTTTTTGGTGTAACTCTAAAACAAATGAACGTATATACATGCAATTTTCACTGGTTGTTTATATTTGCATTTTCTATACACGATTACGTTTTCAAAATATTTTGATTTATTTTGAACTGTTTAGGGACATTTTCATTTTCCATCTTTTTTTAGTTTTTTTTCTAAAAATATCAATAAAATTTTATTTGTTGGTTGCGGAAGCTTGAAAATTTAGTAGAAGGCTCCTAATATATTGTTTCAAAGGCAGATGAAAAATATTAAAAATCCTTAGTCACAATTTTTTTTTATAATCATTTAAAGTTCAAAAATTGTAAAAATATGGAAAAATCACGAAAATTAGCGAATTATTTTGAGTTAAGAATTCATAAAAATTTTTCTTTTTAAATCTAAGATTTGAAAATATAATACAAGATTACTCATAAGTTTGTCTACCTTTATCAAAAAAAAAAAATCTATACCGGAATGTCAAATTAAAGTTTTATAGACGTTTGAAATTCAAATTTTTACAACATTGGATGTTCACTCGATTTCTCATGTAGCGATTACCTTATTTTGTTGTAATTCAAAACCGAATAACTGTAGATACATGAAAATTTCACTGAATGTTTATATTAGCATTTCCTATACACCATACAATTTTGAAAATATTTTGACTCTTTTTGAGCTGTTTACGGATATTTTAATTTTTCAATTTTAGATTCTGAGCGGAGCGATGAATGTATTGGTTTTACAATGATGTATGTTTTTTTTTATATTTTTATATTTTTATATTTTTATATTTTTGTGTCTGTCATCACGTTTTGGGACAGTAAAAGTGCTTCGATTTTCTTCAATAGTACCTTTTCTGATAGGAAAGTGAATCTAGTTGGTACTTTGGGGGGTCAAAAGTAAACATTTTCCAGTAGTTTTCACAAGCGCCGGGAAAAACAACATAAAAATTAAGGAAAAACGGGAATTTTTACGCAAAATCGATTTTCCAAAAAATCGATTTTGGTTATTGGTGTAACTTTAAAACAAATGACCGTAGATACATGAAATTTTCACTGGTTGTTTATATTTGCATTTTCTATACACGATAACATTTTCAAAATATTTTGATTTATTTTGAACTGTTTAGGGACATTTTCATTTTCCATTTTTTTTTAGTTTTTTTTCTAAAAATATCAATAAAATTTTATTTGTTGGTTGCGAAAGCTTGAAAATTTAATAGAAGGCTCCTAATATGTTGTTTCAAAGGCAGATGAAAAATATTAAAAATCGTTAGTCACAGTTTTTTTTTATAAGCATTTAAAGTTCAAAAAAAAGGTGGGCAAGTGGGTGTCGCTCTGCTGTACAGTAGGTTACAAGTGGGTCACTGTATAATGGATGGTATTAAATTTGAATTCAATGATATAATATCATTGTATAAGAAAAACGATTCTGAGCGATGATGGTATGTCAGTCTATGTATAAGGCATATTATATACATATCTATGGTATTAAACAAAAAATTGACCTATAATAGGTACCTATAATAAATTCCAAATTAATCATATCAAAATATCCATTAGATACTTATAACGCGTTATACATCAACAAAAACCGTGATACTATCTTAGATATATAATAGTACACTTTAGAAGTTTCAAGTACCCACGAATAGTATTATTCAATCACAACAAAATAACTAAAATCGTAATTCTTGGTTTAAATATGAAATTTTGTCTAAATTTGAAATTAAAATGTCTGTAAAAAATAAGTGTGTTTATATATTTTTTAGATTTTTTGGTTACAGTATGAATTATTTAAGAGAATCTTTGTTTTAAATTTTCAACTCTTAGTTATAAAAACTGAACATTTTATAATTTTTTAATTCCAACGATTGATCATTTTCGAGATTTTGATAAATTTTGTCAAAATTCCAACTTTAAATGCTTATAAAAAAAAATCGTGCCTATGTATTTTTAATATTTTTCAACTGATATTGTAACAATATATCAGGAGCCTTGTATTAAATTTTTACACTTTTTGGCCCAACAGATAAAACTTTATTGATATTTATAGAAAAAAAAACTAAAAAAAATTGAAAGCTGTAAATGTCCATAAACAGCTCAAAAAGAGTCAAAATATTTTCAAAATTGTATGGTGTATAGGAAATGCTAATATAAACATTCAGTGAAATTTTCATGTATCTACAGTTATTCGTTTTTGAATTACAACAAAATAAGGAAATCGCTACATGAGAAATCGAGTGAAAATCCAATGTTGTAAAAATTTGAATTTCAAACGCTCATAAAAATTTAATTTGACTGTCCGGTAGAGATTTTTTTATTGATAAAGGTAGATAATCTTATAAGGAATCTTGTGTTTCATTTTCAAATCTTAGATTTAAAAAGAAAAATTTTTACGAATTCTTAACTCAAAATAACTTGCTAATTTTCGTGATTTTTCCATATTTTGTCAATTTTTGAACTTTAAATGCTTATAAAAAAAATTGTGACTAAGGATTTTTAATATTTTTCATCTGCCTTTGAAACAACATATTAGGAGCCTTCTATTAAATTTTCAAGCTTTCGCAACCAATAAATAAAATTTTATTGATATTTTTAGAAAAAAAACTAAAAAAAAATGGAAAATGAAAATGTCCCTAAACAGTTCAAAATAAATCAAAATATTTTGAAAATGTTATCGTGTATAGAAAATGCAAATATAAACAACCAGTGAAAATTTCATGTATATACGTTCATTTGTTTTAGAGTTACACCAATAACCAAAATCGATTTTTTGGAAAACCAATTTTGCGTAAAAATTCCCGTTTTTCCTTAATTTTTATGTTGTTTTTCCCGGCGCTTGTGAAAACTACTGGGAAATTTATACTTTTGACCCCCCAAAGTACCAACTAGATTCACTTTCCTATCAGAAAAGCTACTGATGAAGAAAATCCAAGCACTTTTACTGTCCTAAAACGTGATGACAGACACAAAAATATAAATAAAAATATAAAAATATAAATAAAAATATAAAAACATACATCATTGTAAAACCAATACATTCATCGCTCCGCTCAGAATCTAAAATTGACAAAATATGTAAAAATCACGAAAATTAGCAAATTATTTTGAGTTAAGAATTCGCAAAAATTTTTCTTTTTAAATCTAAGATTTGAAAATGTAATACAAGATTACTCATAAGTTTGTCTACCTTTATCAATAAAAAAATCTCTACCGGACAGTCAAATTAAATTTTTATGAGCGTTTGAAATTCAAATTTTTACAACATTAGATTTTCACTCGATTTCTCATGTAGCGATTTCCTTATTTTGTTGTAATTCAAAAACGAATAACTGCAGATACATGAAAATTTCACTGAATGTTTATATTAGCATTTCCTATACACCATACAATTTTGAAAATATTTTGACTCTTTTTGAGCTGTTTATGGACATTTACAGCTTTCAATTTTTTTTAGTTTTTTTTTCTATAAATATCAATAAAGTTTTATTTGTTGGGCCAAAAAGTGTAAAAATTTAATACAAGGCTCCTGATATATTGTTACAATATCAGTTGAAAAATATTAAAAATACATAGGCACGATTTTTTTTTATAAGCATTTAAAGTTGGAATTTTGACAAAATTTATCAAAATCTCGAAAATTATCAATCGTTGGAATTAAAAAATTATAAAATGTTCAGTTTTTATAACTAAGAGTTGAAAATTTAAAACAAAGATTCTCTTAAATAATTCATACTGTAACCAAAAAATCTAAAAAATATATAAACACACTTATTTTTTACAGACATTTTAATTTCAAATTTAGACAAAATTTCATATTTAAACCAAGAATTACGATTTTAGTTATTTTGTTGTGATTGTATAATATTATTCGTGGGTACTTAAAATTTCTAAAGTAATCTACTATGATAGTATCAGGGTTTGTTGTTGGTGTATAACGCGTTATAAGTACCTAATGGATTTTGTGATATGATTAATTTGGAATTCATTATAGGTCAATTTTTTTTAATACCATAGATATGTATATAATATGTCTTATACCTAGAAGGACATACCGTCTCCGCTCAGAATCGTTTTTCTTATACAATGATATTATATCATTGAATTCAAATTTAATACCATCCATTATACAATGACCCACTTGTAACCTACTGTACAGCAGAGCGACACCCACTTGCCCACCTTTTTTAATTTTTTTTTTCTATGAATATCAATAAAGTTTTATCTGTTGGGCCAAAAAGTGTAAAAATGTAATACAAGGCTCCTGATATATTGTTACAATATAAGTTGAAAAATATTAAAAATACATAGGCACAGTTTTTTTTTATAAGCATTATAGATCAAATTTTGACAAAATTTATCAAAATCTCGAAAATTATCAATCATTGTAATTAATAAATTATAAAATTTTCAGCTTTTATAGCTAAGGATTGCAAATTCAATACAAAGGTTCTCGTAAATAGTTCATACTGTAACCAAAAAATCTAAAAAATATATGAACACAGTTATTTTTTACAGACATTTTAAATTCAAATTTGGACGAAATTACATATTAAAATAAATATTAACGATCTTGGTTTTTCGTTGTAATTTAAAAATATTATTCGGGGATATATGATATGATTAATTTGGAATTTATTATAGGTATCTATTTTAAGTCGATTTTTTTTTTAATACCATCGACAAGTATATATGTCTTATACCTAGATTGACATACCGTCTCCACTCAGAATCGTTTTTCTTATACAATAATATTATATCATTGAATTCAAATTAATTACCATCCATTATACCATGACCCACTTGTAACCTACAGTACAGCAGAGCGACATCCACTTACCCACCTTTTTTAGTTATCTATTCCCAACACTGTTTATCACCATAGAAAACAATAAAATACGTATATTTTACGTATTTATACCCAGACCGCAATTTACATTACATAATATGCTTATGCTATGACCTTTTTTGGGGTATACAATGACAATCTTACTGACTCCACCACTCGCCTGCCTATATTTTTTTTTGTCATTCAGTACGTTCGATAAGGACGTGGCAGAATCGTATTGTACCTAGAAACCAATGGTCCAAGGTTCAAAAGACAAATAAGAGAAGTTTTTAATCGAACAATAGATGATATTTTGTTGTTTTCAATACCTAAGGCTATAAATATAAAATTAATTTTTTCAGCTCCCACAAAATTCCGAACAGTGGCTCCAAATTTCCGAAGAGTTTAACGACAAATGGAATTTTCCCCATTGCTTGGGTGCAATTGACGGGAAGCATATAGTAATACAATGTCCAAATAAAAGTGGCACAGAATACTTTAATTACAAAGAGACGTTCAGTATCGTTCTTATGGCATTAGTAGACGCAAATTATAATTTTATTTTCGTCGATGTTGGGTGTCAGGGAAGAATAAGTGATAGTGGTGTATATCGAAACACAGATTTATGGAAAAAATTTGAAAATGAACATCTTATGCTTCCAGAAGATGAACCGCTTCCTGCCAAGACCAATATGTCACCATATGTTTTCGTAGTGGATAGCGCATTCGCTCTTAATAAGCATATGATGAAACCGTATTCTGGTGTTTATGACAAAGGCAACGAAAAAAGAGTATTTAATTATCGATTATCTAGGGCACGGAGAGTGGTAGAGAATGCCTTTGGAATAATGTCATCAGTTTTTAGAGTATTCAGACGTCCAATTTTACTCAATCCGGAAAAAGTGACAAATATAACGATGGCGTGTGCATTGTTGCACAATTTTCTAAGAAAAAGTAAGACTTCGTCTTCCAATTATTGTCCACAAGGAACATTTGACTCGAAAAAAGAAGGTGATATTATTCCAGGGTCATGGCGTCAGAACAACAATAACGAAGCCTCGTTCCTACCCATTCGTAGAATACCCCGCAGGGCACCCAGCGATGCAAAAGAAGTAAGAGAATTATTTACAGACGAATGGTGCTGTTTTTAAAGTAAAATATATTTGAGTAATTTGTATTAATATAATTTATGTAAGAAAGTCTAGTATATTTAGTTATTGTTGATTAATATAATATAATGATAAGAATATTATTCAATAAATATGTGTATATATTATTATTAAGTATATTTATTATTATTTATTTTATATGAATACATTTACCTCTGAACTTTTGGTGGTATTAGGTTGATTCACGCTATGCAGAAACTTGGCCATTGATTCATATGCGAACCAGTCAGGTTTGTAGATGTCATCCAAACCCGAACCAGTTTTTTTACTAGCTTTAACTTTGTTATTTAGTTTCCTGAATGTGGCCATCAATGAATCCTTCTTCTTCTTTAGGTCACTGATAGAATATTGTACACTGAGATTTTGAGAAATATTTTTCCACGAATCATGCACGGAATTGCGAACTTTGTGTAGCGAGTGTTTCGGGTTCCAGATGCAAGGCTCTTGTTCATATAGATCAAGAAATTCCAAGATCAATTCATTTGACCACTCCATATTTTTTGAAAATAATAAAATATTCGGAAAAAAAGTAAAATAAAAATGAAAATACACACGAGCCGTTGGAACGCGTTGAACCGACTCCACGAGCCGAGCAACGAGCGCGAATGGTTTCCACGCGTTGAACCGACTCCACGAGCCGAGCAACGAGCGCAAATGGTTTCCTTTGACTCGGGTACCAAATACCGACAATTTTCGGATAGACACGAGCCGCGCCGATCATATACGAGCCGCGCCGCGCAACACCGATCCCACGGCTCGTGAACAGTACCGCGCAATACCAAGCCACGCGCCGAGCCACGAGCCCCGCGCCGTGGGAACCCGGCTTTACATAAAATAATGGACACACTAAAAAGTAATTGATAATATAAAATAATTAATAATATTGTTGTTGAGAATATAAAGTAGTTAAGTGTTATCTGTGAAAATTGGTATATTATATCATTGATTATAAATACGTTTATATATATATATAAATAATATAAGTATTTATAATCAATGATTATAATATGTAGGTGCTGTTCAAATAGCTTGGCAACGGTCATTAGACTAATTGCAATAATTAAACCATAAATCTGTTTTTCAGTACCAATTAGTGTAATGACTTTCCAATTTTTTTAATATTAGCAGCAACATATTAATAAAAATAATAGTAGTGTGATAAATGTTACTATACATGAGAGTATTAATAAATAATTTTTTTTCATATGATACGATGTGTTCCAAGCTATTAGCTACGTGCTACATAGATGAACAATTAAGGTATGACTGTTATCTATAGTGTTAGTTGGAATAGTCTATATCAATCGTTGATCGACAAACGGCGTGCCGACACTATAATATTTTAGTTATGGATTTAAACCAATAATTGATCATACTCAGAGATAAAGACCTAACAACTATATAATACTAGCTGATCCCGTGCACTTCGTTTCCCGTTAAATATACAAATTCTATATGACTCAAACTTTGTTCAATTCGTTATTTAGTTATTTAACATTCGGTGTATGGTGTTAACGAATGACGGCAACGAATAATTATTATTATAATAGCTTTAAAACCCATGGCAACCATTTATAAACAAAAATATCCACCGTAAATCTCAACATTCCCGTTTGAGCACCTCCCCGAAATAGGCCTACCGGATCCGATTATGAATCTAAACCATTCAAGGGCGTAATCAAGCACACACAAAAAATTTCATCAAAATCGGTGAAGCCGTTTAGGAGGAATTCGCTTACAAACACTTTCAATTATTATTATTATTTTTATTATATTTATATTTTTATTTTTATCTGCTAGAGGGCGCCACCGGTTTAACTCAGTTTTTGTCTCTAAATCTCTAACTCACATGAGTTAGGTCCATAATTTATGCTATGAACCCGCTCCCCGAAATTCTCTATCATTTAAAAAAAAATTTGAGCAAAATCGGCCCAGCCGTTCTCAACTGATGCAATTTCGAATTTTTTGTCTCCATTTTTATATATATAGATTAGATATATGTGTATTATCATCTATAGACAGTAATATATAATAATAAAAGTAATACACAATAAGTATAATAATAATAAGTATAATACAATAAGTATAATCAAACGTAATAATATTTATAATAATTGAAATACTACAGTCACAGTTAACCAACCATCATATCATAAGCACATACAACAAAAGTGTATTTACTTACACACGGTATCGACAATAAAAAATAAAAATTTCGAAGTATTGTAGGTATTTTACGGTACGAACACATTGTTACATAGTTAAAAGGTAATTACAATTGCGATTGAACAAATAGATAGTGATACGACATGTTACAAAATGTTGAGGTTAATTTAATTTGACTAATTTTAATACTGATACTGTAACGTGCGGCCCTTCAGGGATCCAAAGGCTGTCGTGCTTTTACAATAAAATATAGTCAATTTAAAATATGAATCAATTGTACTTTATTAAAACCAATAATAATTAATGTAGTCGTGGTGAAATTGCAGCGTCGTGAGTTGACTTGTTGTAGTAGTTGATAATCTCCGTGTAAGGCTGTGTGCAATGGCTGGTGCATAAGCTGCTGTCTCGGTCTTGGCGGCTCTGGTACATCTAATTTGTATTGGAGCCCTAGCCTCTATATATACGAATATACGAAGGCGACGCCCTTTGAATTGAGCGGCGCGTGGCATGCAGGCGCCCTTGGGAAGTTGTTGTGATTCGAAGCGTCTATTCTAGCTATGACCACTTTTGGGTGCGGTCGACGAGGCCGCTTTCTACATAAGTAGTTCTTGTTATTGTGAGCGTTGTACATGAATTGCGTAATCCCATTACACCTCCCCACCAAAAAAAAAATTGTTAACCTTTAAGGGTTAAGAATCTTTAACAATCATTGTTAAGTTAATTACCTAATCACAATAGTTGATTTACAATTTGACATACATTTGATTACAATTGTTATAATAGTTTACAATTTTGATATTACAGTGTAGACATTACAATTTTTTAGTGTCATACATAATTACTGTTACATATTTGTTATATATATTAAAAGTTATATATCGTGATTAGTACAGTGTTAGTAAGAACAAAATATATAAATTACTAAATAACTAGTGTTAGTAAGAAGGAGCAATAGTCCTTCAAAAATAATAAAATAGTATTGTACCTGAAATTACAATATTAAAAGTGTAAGTATATAATGTAAGTATATAATGTATAACGTAAATATTTCGCCTTGAATACAATAATAATTATTATCTTCCACCAATTAATTTTATATAATAAATCTATATCATTTTTATCATAACGTTCCTTACTTTTTATTTTGTTTTTAACTAAATGATCTCTAGCTATCTTATGCGAAATTTGCATATTTTCTTTTAGATCGAATATATAATCGTCATAATTGTAACGTGGTTCAGGTTCGGCTTTTAATCTAATCGGTACCTCCAACGTACGTCCATAGACTAATGCATATGGTTGAAAATTAGTAGAAGTATGTACCGTTGAATTATATACAAAGAATGCAAAGGGTAGTAAATGATCCCAATTATTTAAATTCTTATCTACATAATGCCGTAAGTACTCGGCTAAAGTCCTATGAGCGCGTTCTACGGGGTTACCCTGCGGTCTGAATGGACTTGTATTAACCTTTTCTATCTTTAATATTTTACAAACATTTGCAAACGTTTTCGAGAGGAAATTAGTTCCTTGATCCGTGAGTATTGTCTCTGGTATGCCGTGTACACAAACGAAGTGTGTAACAAAGGCTTCCGCAACAGTATTTGCCTTCTGGTCAGGAAGTGGAACTCCTAAAGTGTAACGTGTCAAATCGTCCTCAATCGTTAAAATGTATACATTATTGGACAGTGTAATCGGCAAGGGCCCTACTATATCCATAAATATTTTTTCTAATGGTTTAGACGAAGTGGATGTAATAGCCATTGGTTGTTTTATGTGCCGATTTGATACCTTATTAACCTGACATGACGCACAATTTTTTATATATTTTCTAACGTCTTTTTTCATACCCTTCCATAAGAATTGTTTTTTAATGCGCTTAATGGTTATATTCACACCTAAATGTCCGCCTAGTTTTGAGTCATGAAATTGTGATAAAATGACTGCCTTTTCTTCTTCACTATATTCTACATTTGCACATATAATTATTTCTATATTTGTTTCGCGAAATATGTATCGCAATATTGACCTTATTTTTTCCCATTCCAAATCATCGTGACCGCCTAACTTGCCCATGGCTAATTTATTTAGATTATTTTCCTTACAAAATTGCTTCAAGTTTATTAGTGATATATATATACTTTCATAAGTGGCCCTCTGTCGGTCCTTGTTTTTCGTTACTATGAATATTATAAACCAGTTTGCATGTTTAAAATATGGTGTGTCCCCTATTACTTTACTAATCGGCAACATTGCACCGTTTCCAAATTGTTTTTTTAACTGATAGTTCGTTCCTGTTCTAAAATTATATTGCTTGGCAATTTCTGATACTATATTATATTCTTTTGGTGAATCTATTAGCGTGCCTATAGTTTCTTTTACATTACTATTTCTGATAATTTGTGTTTCTAATTTTTCGAGAAATTTTTCGTATGATTCGTTTTTATTTTCTGTATAGAGTACATGCGTGTGAGTGCATCTACATTTGAATTTAAAACTCCGGGTTTGTAACGTATTTCGTAATCGTACTCCTCTAATTGTATTCTCCATCTAGCTAACTTTGATAATGGATTTTTCAAATTAAAGAGCCACGTTAATGGGCGATGATCGCTAAGTATTATAAACTTCCTACCGTATAAATATGGTCGAAAGTGTTTTACTCCGAATATTATTGATAAACATTCTAGTTCGGTTGTTGAATAGTTGCCTTCACTTTTATTTAGCGTGCGTGATGCATAACAAATCGGCAAATCTTTACCTATTTCTCCTTGAGATAAAATAGCCCCGAATGCTTTATTACTCGCGTCTGTAGTTAATAAGAAGGTCTTTGTGAAATCCGGATATTTTAGAACTGGTTCTGAGCATAACGCTGCCTTCAAGGTATCGAATGACTTTTGACATTCGTTACTCCATACGAAACTCGTGTCTTTCTTTAATAGATTGGTTAGTGGTTTTGCTATTGCACTATATGAATTTATGAATTTCCTATAATAGCCACTTAATCCTAAAAATGATTTAATGTTTTTTACAGTTGTTGGTATTGGAAATTCTACTACTGTTTTTAATTTACGTTCGTCGGGTTTTATTCCGTCTTTCGTAATAACATGTCCTAGATATACACATTCTCATTTTAAGAAGTTGCATTTATCCGGTTGTAATTTTAAGTTACTTATTCGTAAACGCTCGAAAACTTCTATTAACTTTTCGTTATGATCATATAAATTTTTCCCATACACTATTATATCGTCTAAGTATACTAAGCATTTTATTCCTATTAATCCCGCCAGAGCTGAGTTCATAACTCTTTGAAAAGTTCCGGGACTTGTCTTCATTCCCTGTATCATTCGTTTGAAATGCCAGTGACCTTGGTTAGTCGAAAAGGCTGTTAACTCTCGTGAATCTTTTTCCATCAAAATTTGGTAAAAACCACTCGATAAGTCTAAGAGGGGGAATAACTGACTATTTTCTAGTTGATCTAGTATTTCTGTAATATTTAGTAAAGGGAGAAACTCATTTATAGTAGCTTCATTAAGTGCTCTAAAGTCTACCACTACTCTAAACTTTTGTTTGCCTGAATTGTCCATTTTCTTTTGTACTAATAATAATGGGGAGTTCCATGGACTTCTCGATTTCTCGATAATTCCATTTTCTTCCATTTTTTGAATTTGTGAATTTATTTCGTCCGGTTGGGCGTATGGTAATCTATAAGGTCTACGATAAATAGGTGGTTGATCCTTTTTTAACTTAATAGAATGTGTGCCGACATTGGTGTAGGTTAGAACATCTCCTTCCAAATGAAATATACTATTATATCGTTCACATATCTCATAAATGGATTGTTTTTCTATTTCATCCATGTGGTCAGTTATTATTATTTGTTTCAAACGTGCTATTCGCTCATTGTGATCATTTGTCGATTCTACATTATATATTTCGTATTCGGTATCATAGAGTATTTTATTAAAGTCGATTTCAGATATACTTTTCGTTTCCTCTGATATATTTAACATGCTAACTATTGCCCTATCATTATTAACGATAGACACGGTACTACTGCAATATACGTCTTTTACTAATTCTTGTTTATGAATGTATATTTCCTTGCTTTCTATTAGCGGGTCAGCTATCTGTATTCCTACAATAGTTTCAGTCCGCGGATTTAATTTAATAAAACTGGTTTTGTCGGTCTCTTTGAATTTTGTTAGCGCATGCGAGGTCGTTTGAATAATTAATTTGTTGTTTGCTACATCGACTATTGCGTTATTTTTCGACAAGAAATCGTTTCCTAATATTCCGTCCTTGGGTATTGGGAATCGTGCACTCACGATATGAAATTCTGTTTTAATGTTTTCGCTATTTAATTTAATTAATATTGATATTTTCCCTATGGTATATTATGGTATATTTTCCCTATCAAATAGTTCATCAAGTTTCCTGTATCCTGAAGTATCCTGAAAGTTCCTGAAACGAAGCTGACTACGCTCCTGAAACGAAGCTACCGTATGACGGTTTCTCTCCAGTCACCAGCGAAACACTCACTTACGTAAGTAGAAAATTCATTCATTCCCCCATCTCGACCACGAGGCAAGTCACCTAAGGGGTGACACGGCTGGGTCTCGCACCGACGCGAAGGACTCCCTAATCATGACCAACCGGGGAAATCGCGCTCAACGCAAACGTAAATCCACTCCTCCATGCAACTCCGTAAAGAAAGGACGCAATCAAGCATTCTCACCACCATCCATATCTCAAACTAACCCGGTCACCGCACCAACGAGCCAACGTGAATCTTCGCCTTCTGCTGACGAAGAAACCTTATCAGAAAATTCATTATCAGAAGAGTCATTCCTTTCATCAACCACAGAAGACGACAAAAGTAGTCACCAATCCTCTACAAACGACCATCAGCCCATACCAAAAAGAATCCCGCCAATATTCTTGACGAAAAAACCCGAGTACCCATGGCGCATCATAGCCAAAAGTCTTTATGAAACACCCGGACACGAATATGTGGAAGCAAGTACCACATCTAAACTCAACGAAATCAAACTGAACTGCCCTGACGAAGCTGCTTTCCGCTCAGTACAGGCTTTTCTCGCATCTATTCAAGATAAAGTAGGCTTCCACACTCATGCACTTCCCAGTCAACGCACACTAAAAATAGTCATCAAAGGCATTCCTCTTGATATCACTGACCAAGAAATAACCGATGAACTTAAATCCCATGGATTTGAACCAACATTCATCAGAGCTTTCTCAAAAAACGGCCACAGAATTCCTCTACACATGGTTACCCTTGCAAACCTCGAACAAGCTAAAGACATATATCAAATATCTAAACTCTTCTTTATCAACATCAAAATCGAACCGTATAGATCAACTGGTCCGGCACAATGCTACAAATGCCAAAACTTTGGCCACTCCTCCCTCCAATGCGGCCACTCTTCAAGATGTGTCAAGTGTGGCGACACCCATGC
>CARXXK010001598.1:0-19579 GCA_949089665.1 Macrosiphum euphorbiae
TAACAAAATTAAGGTGTAATAAATTTTTTAATAATAGTTTTTTAAATACATCTAAAAAGTACTTGTGGACCAATTTACATAGAAAAGGTTTTTTTTTGGATTGTCATTCTTTTATCTTATACTTGAATAAAATTCAAAGGCAACAAATGGTTGTAAACGCATCACCTTATTTATCTAATTAATTTTTTTTTTTGTGGCCGTAGAAAAAATTTGTATGAAAAAAACCTTTTAATTAAATCTAAAGTAGGTAAATCAGAATGAAAAAAATACAACAGGTTCGGCCAAAAAATAATATGTTAATTGTATTTCGTTTGTTATAAGGTTGCTCTTGGTTACAAAAAATAAAATAGTTAAATAACTATCTATCGATATCGTATGTATACTGAAGGTGATTGACCCGCGTGGTATTTAACTTTTGATTTAAACATCAATTAATAAGGATCAGTGGTTGATTTATGTAAAAAAGGGTAAATAGTGCGACACTAAAAATGTGCTAAACAGTCGTTCTTTTTGCGTTATATTCGCACAGACCATATCATTTATCTACGCTATCTTTAGACTTACCGTCATAGTTTAAATCAATATTGTCATTCATAATATTTGATTTTGTCTCAATTTTTAAAAATCTCAACAAATCAATACAACAATGTTGAATGTCGATTTCTATGGTCTCTAAATCGTCATAAAATGTTCTTTCTTCTTCATCGCAAAAATAGTAGGGTAACTTACGTAGAGAAAACATTTTCTTGATCTGCGAAACAATTATCATTTTAATAATATACAAGTATAATAAATACACAAAAAGTAGTTGAAAAAATACTTTAAACTTCAGTATATTTTCTAGTAGATAGTGTTGTATTTTGAACATTAAAAACAATATACTGTTTGACATTTTAATATATTTAACTTTATTTGTAAAAAGTACTTGTGTACCTATTTACCTACTAAAAGGTTTTTTTTTTGGACTGTCATTCTTTTATCTTATACTTGAATAATATAAATCAATAAATAAAATCAAAAGCCCCAAATGTTTGTCCACGCATCACTTCACTCTTTTTGGCTAATTATTTTTTTCTTTTTTTTGTGGCTGTAGACAAAGTTTGTATGAAAAAAAAATTTTAATTAAATCTAAAGTAGGTAAATCAGAATGCCAAAAATACAACAGGTTCGGCCAAAATATAATATGTTAATATTGTATTTCGTTTGTTATAAGGTTGCTCTCGGTTACAAAAAATAAAATAGTTAAATAACTGAAAGAAGATAATTAAAAATTAAAAAAAAAAATAATATCAAATTATATGACGACATCAGAAAATTAAATCAAAAAATGATACAAGAATGTTCGTTAAAACGAATTATTAAAGGTACCTAGGTATTATTCATAAAAAAAAAATGAGAACTCCAAAGCAAGTAGTATTCAGGCGTACCAGGGTCTATCCAAACATTTGTTATCTAATTTCAACTATTACTTATCGTATGCTATAAAAAATGTCTAAATCATGAACAACTGCAATATACTAAAATTTACACAAAGGTTACACTGTACACTTTTATTGAAAACCGTCTAGTCATTTTTTGAGGCTTTTAACTTCGGATGAACTCCAACTTTAGTTGTATAACCCGATTTCACCTGAAGGAAAATGAAAAAATACAAAATGTCGATCTCAACCAGGATAGACAATGAATTTTTGGTTATCATGATAATACATTGAGATAATATTACTATGGAATGCGTCCGTCCTACTCACAACCGTTTTCCAGCGCGTATTCCAGACATTGGCCGTGCCCGTTTGACGCTGCCTCGTCACACGTGGACATGTCCCAAAGGCAGCCGTTGTCTTTATGGTACGCCAGACACACAAGTTGCCTACTTCTGGCCGTTTTTTCACACGCGTACAAGTCCCATGGACAACCCTTTTCTCGGGCGTACCTAAGGCACTCCAGGTCGCTGTTGGCCGTGGCGTACTCACATACCGACTCGTCCCATGGACAGCCCCGGTCGTGTGCGTACTTAAGGCACTCGAGCTGTCTATTGGCAGCCGCCAGCATGCCCACGGTTCACGTCCATGGGAACCCGTGACTTTCGGCGAACTACCTGTGACCTTCTCAATCATCGAGTATTCTAAAAAAAAAATAAAGTTTGACCATTATAACAAATATATTAAACAACATATTTGGAGAAATCTTCCAAACGACCTGGCACTACTATTTGAATAAATACTTTCAGAGCTCAAAATCCCTACCCTCATTCACGAGCATTATTATTATTTGCCCGAATACGATCGATCGTTTTCGTATGTATACTGCAGGCTCGGATAAAGAGATATGAAAGTGATTGACCCGGGTGGTACTTAACTTTTGATTTAAACATCAATTAATAAGGATCTTTGGTTGATTTATGTAAAAAAGGGTAAATAGTGCGACACTAAAAATGTGCTAAACAGTCGTTCTTTTTGCGTTATATTCGCACAGACCATATCATTTATCTACGCTATCTTTAGACTTACCGTCATAGTTTAAATCAATATTGTCATTCTTAATATTTGATTTTGTCTCAATTTTTAAAAATCTCAACAAATCAATACAACAATGTTGAATGTCGATTTCTATGGTCTCTAAATCGTCATAAAATGTTCTTTCTTCTTCATCGCAAAAATAGTAGGGTAACTTACGTAGAGAAAACATTTTCTTGATCTGCGAAACAATTATCATTTTAATAATATACAAGTATAATAAATACACAAAAAGTAGTTGAAAAAATACTTTAAACTTCAGTATATTTTCTAGTAGATAGTGTTGTATTTTGAACATTAAAAACAATATACTGTTTGACATTTTAATATATTTAACTTTATTTGTAAAAAGTACTTGTGTACCTATTTACCTACTAAAAGGTTTTTTTTTTGGACTGTCATTCTTTTATCTTATACTTGAATAATATAAATCAATAAATAAAATCAAAAGCCCCAAATGTTTGTCCACGCATCACTTCACTCTTTTTGGCTAATTATTTTTTTCTTTTTTTTGTGGCTGTAGACAAAGTTTGTATGAAAAAAAAATTTTAATTAAATCTAAAGTAGGTAAATCAGAATGCCAAAAATACAACAAGTTCGGCCAAAATATAACATATTAATATTGTATTTCGTTTTTTATAAGGTTGCTCTCGGTTACAAAAAATAAAATAGTTAAATAACTGAAAGAAGATAATTAAAAATTAAAAAAAAAAATAATATCAAATTATATGACGACATCAGAAAATTAAATCAAAAAATGATACAAGAATGTTCGTTAAAACTAATTATTAAAGGTACCTAGGTATTATTCATAAAAAAAAAATGAGAACTCCAAAGCAAGTAGTATACAGGCGTACCAGGGTCTATCCAAATTTTTGTTATCTAATTTCAACTTTTACTTATCGTATGCTATATAAAATGTTTAAATCATGAACAACTGCAATACACTAAAATTTACACTAAGGTTACACTGTACACTTTTATTGAAAACCGTCTAGTCATTTTTTGAGGCTTTTAACTTCGGATGAACTCAAACTTTAGTTGTATAACCCGATTTCACCTGAAGGAAAATGAAAAAATACAAAATGTCGATCTCAACCAGGATAGACAATGAATTTTTGGTTATCATGATAATACATTGAGATAATATTACTATGGAATGCGTCCGTCCTACTCACAACCGTTTTCCAGCGCGTATTCCAGACATTGGCCGTGCCCGTTTGACGCTGCCTCGTCACACGTGGACATGTCCCAAAGGCAGCCGTTGTCTTTATGGTACGCCAGACACACAAGTTGCCTACTTCTGGCCGTTTTTTCACACGCGTACAAGTCCCATGGACAACCCTTTTCTCGGGCGTACCTAAGGCACTCCAGGTTGCTGTTGGCCGTGGCGTACTCACATACCGACTCGTCCCATGGACAGCCCCGGTCGTGTGCGTACTTAAGGCACTCGAGCTGTCTATTGGCAGCCGCCAGCATGCATACAGTTCGAGTCCATGGGAACCCGTGACTTTCGGCGAACTACCTGCGACCTTCTCAATCATCGAGTATTCTAAAAAAAAAATAAAGTTTGACCATTATAACAAATATATAAATTTAAATAGTGCGACACTAAAAATGTGCTAAACAGTTGTTCTTTTTGCGTTATATTCGCACAAACCACTTAAATATTACTGCTATAGCAGTATCATAAAAACCTTCCAAAAATTGTCATCACTTAAATAGCAGTGATATTTTCAATGGTGTCTTATGAGGGGATAGATTATTGTGTCCCCCGACATCTCAGTGGACAATTTTACACTGCCCTATAGCATAAAACCCTACAGCAGTACTAAAATTGACGTTTTAAAGATCGTTTGTTTTTCCACTGCGGCCACAAAACTGTCCATCAACGTGTTAAGAAAGTAAAAACAATGTGAAAAAATAATAATGTCATAAACGTTTTTTCTGTGGAAATCGGGTAACCCTCCACTTTCGATATGCAAGATCAAGAAAGAGGAGAGGATGGTCACCATCGCCGAATGGAAAAGGAAATAGACAGAATCCACCAAGGCGTCATGGACCAGTCATCTAATTCTGATTATCGCAAGATAGAAGAATAGGACGCCCCTAAGATCCATTGATAATACCACCTGACGCAAGTGGTAACCGGACACGGGTGCTTTCATTGTTAGCTGTGCCGCATGGAATGCGCCCTTAGATACTGCTGCATGCACTGCCAGAGTGGCTCTGACAAAGCGGACCACATCATCTTAAACTGCTCTAACTGGGACGGCCTACGAGACGAACTACGAGGTCACTTGGGCCGAAATCCCAAGACCACTGACGGTGAGTGCATCTTCGAGGATCTCCAAACGGTCCAGACAGGGAAGGTTTTTAGTTTTATATGCTTTTATTGTGAATTAAGTTCGGTTAACTCCAGTTACAAGGACATATGTTTCAATGTTTTAATGTTCAGTTCCTTTTTTTATTTTCAATCGGCTAGATTATTTTAATCTTTGTAATTATGGACGTGAACATTTTTGATGTTTATAAAAGTGTGTTGCGATTAATAGTTGTAAATTTAGTGAGTTTAGAGAAAACAAAGAAACAACTAAAGTTTTCGTTGCATGAATCGTAATCACACTCTCACTGTTAAGTTAACTGCCAATTTAAAAACAGTAATTTCAATAAATGGTGAAAATAGTCATGATGAATTAGTTGAAGAAACCATCACTAAACAGTGATGTCTCTTTTAAAGAGCGAAGCAAGCGCTTTTAACGTAAAGCCAAAGAAACTTATACGACAAGAACTATGCAAATGCCCAAAATCAGAGCATCTTAGTCATTCTGAAGTCAGGTTATTCAAAAAAAAAATGTATGAAGTTAGAAGAGAAAGTTCATTTTTGGGAAGAAAAACGAGTATAAAAAGCCGAATTACAACAAAGAAAGAGTTAGAAATCATCTAGAGAAAGTAGATGGTATCGAAAGGTGTACCGTCAAATTATCGCGACAATATTGTCGCGGTAATAATATCGCGGAAGTAACGTCGCGGTAATACGCGTAAGCTTACAGGAGAAAGATAAATCAATTTAAGGTTTTATTTAATATGTAATCTTCTTAAATATTATTTTTCTGATTAATAAAAAAAAAAAAAAAAAAAAAAAAAAAAAAAAAAACAATGTCGCGGAAGTAACGTCGCGGTTCATTTCATAGCACATCAATAATCTCGCGCGTCATTATTATCGCAATATATTTTATTATTTGCAAGATTAGTTACTAGATAACATTAATTGGTTTGCTTCGTACAGACAGTATACGACACTATCCGTTTGACAATATAACACGGCACACAGCTTGCATTATGGAGTATATTACCAGCCAAAAAGAAGGAATAATATTAAAAAATATAAATCTTTCTTATTTCAAAAAGAACGTGAAACAACAGAAAAAATTATTTGG
The DNA here is from genome assembly GCA_949089665.1 of Macrosiphum euphorbiae. Classification (NCBI taxonomy): domain Eukaryota; kingdom Metazoa; phylum Arthropoda; class Insecta; order Hemiptera; family Aphididae; genus Macrosiphum; species Macrosiphum euphorbiae. Next base: position 5,954 of record CARXXK010001598.1, read on the forward strand.
AGGTGTTTTTAATACATCACAAAAAAATGCCGTGGACATTTACACTCTTTGGTGAAGTTGTTCTTCGTACAGTAATGATTTGATTACACACATACTGTGTTGTACAGGAAGAAAATATGTAATAAATCTAGTACATGTAATTTTGAAATGTATAATTAATTAATGAATTAGAATAATATATACAGGATGTTCCAAATTTCAAGTGACAGCAGATTTCAGCATGATATATTTAAATTAGGGGAAAATGACTCATGTGAAAACTGTTTTGAATCATATAATCTAAATTAATTTGATATTAAATATTTTTTTTATTAATTAGGATGGGGAGGTTTGAGGGTCAACTATTAAAATTCAAATGGGAACCTATATTTTTGAAATATGATTCGTGCACAGTTTAATTTTTAATGAATTTTGACGGTTCATTTACATTTATGTGATAATAATTGAAGGAGCTATCGACATCTGAATATTGGTGTTAATTTATAAAATGTCAACAGTGAATAATACTAAAAGTGCTTCCGTTGTACGACCTTAATAATCCGGGTATCGAATTATCAATTTATTACAGTATACAGTAGTCAGTTCAAAGTACTACAGTATACCGTTTGATACTCAGATATAATCTAAGGTTTGATATTATAACTATCATATAATTTTATCAATGATAAATTATATTATATTTTATAACCTTAAAATTATTTGATGTTTACCAATGTAACGTGTATACCTAGGTATAGTATGTAGTATTGTCATAGTGCTACTCAGTGATAGTACCTATCTTTGATATACTAATCTATACAAGCTCCAAGGTTAGGTCTATAAATCGTGTGCACGTGTGCTATCTCTATGATAATTGATAACGCTTGTCAATTTTTACTTCATAATTTTTATATGACAGTTAAAACACTTAAAACCACGAAAATGCTTTAAACTTAAAAGTTAAATTAAATATAAATTCAAATAAATAATATCTAAATATTTCATTATTTCAATCTGGTTGATATTTTTAAGTCATTGTAGTTAGTGCGTTTGAATTTTCGTCAACTGGTTGTTATCGTCTGGAAATGTTTGCATTTATTTTAAACTGACATCAGAAGACTCTAAGAACTCTATTTACTCTAAGAAGGTACTTGTTTGTATCATAGAAAAATTATATTTGTATTCATCACCATCATTAGTTAAAATTTGAGGATATGTATAGTTTGATTATTTATCAATTTGTAAATGCCTTCAGTCGTATTTAATTATGTTAGTATAACAATTTACGTACCTACGCAAGATAGATATCTAAGAATAACATAATATAAAATGCTTAATCCAGTTTTATTTTCTGAGTGGTAATGTTAATACATTTACTTATCTATTATCAATACATTATACCTTATACAGTGTTATATTAAGTATTTAAGTGGCACAATTCAGTTCATTTCAGCACCTAAATATCTATATAATACTAATGTATTTAATATTATTTTACTTCGATTCCTGACTCATGAGTTAACTTAATTTTTATTTAGCCCATTGATTTAAATTAAAACTGTTTTATTGGATATGATCCATTTTCTTCAAACAGTTGAAGAAAAATGTTTACTTTTTTAAGAATTAAAACATTTTTTAAATTCTTGAAATGTAGACAAGTTGATTTTGAATAAGACATTTTTAAATTTCATAGTCGTCATTATTCTCAATAAAATTATTCTTCAATTTATCTAAAAGCCATTATTCATTATTGTACCTATCTAGGATTTCAAATTTCAAATTAGCTTTTTCATTGCAATTCTATGTATGGTAAATTATTATGAAAAAGCAACATTTAATTTCTCTAAAAGTCATGGTTCCTAAGATTTCAAACATGACAACATTTTTTTTACTAAATAATATTCTCCATATTATTCATATTGTGCCGTTGTTGTGTCTGATGATATATTTTTACTTTAATGGAAAAATTCAAATTATTTCAGCACCTAAATATCTATATCTAAAAGTCATTGTTCATTTATACATATCTAGGATTTCAAATTTCAAATTAGCTTTTTCATCACAAATCTAAGTGTATTCTTAATTTCCTAAGTTTTCTAATGTGACATCATTGTTTTTATTAAATCATATTCTCCATAATGATATCATAATGAAAAGTGGAACAAATCAGAATATTTTAGATACTTATATCTAGATTTGCTATTTTGCTAATGTATTTAACATTATTTTACTTTAATTCCTGATTCATGACTTATGAGTAATACCTAATTTCATAGAATTCAATAATTTACTTAATAAATATTTGCATTTATGGGTTTTTGTTGGTTTATGTTAATAAAATTATAAAATGTATAACTTTTTGACTTTAAAACTTTAATGTAGTAATATTTTACAAGGTTATTCATACAAGCCTAATAGTTATTTTCTACTAATTTGTTTAAAAATTGGTCGCATTAAGTAATAGTGTATACCAATACCTTTAGAAGACGATTGAACCTCTGGCGTGGACCAAAATTCTGCAAGTAAAATGGCAGTCATAATTATATTGTATTGAGAGTATACACTTGTTGATAATCATTGGTCACATTAATTAATAGTGTATACCAATACCTTTAGAAGACGATTGAACTCATTTAAACCTCTGGCGTGGACCAAAATTTTGCAAGTAAAATGGCAGTCATAATTATATTGTATTGAGAGTATACACTTGTTGAAAATAAAAGTATGCGAGTGTTTTAAACAAATAGTTGGTACCTATAATGATATAACTTTTTAACAACTTTTTAAAGGACTGTAGTTATATTTTACAAGGTTATTTGCACAAAACCAACTATTTTTAACCAATTTGTGCATATGAATACTTTTTAAAGTAATTTGTTTAAACATTAGTCCCATTTAATAATGTAATAAATAGTATAGCAAAATAGTAAATATACATATAATTTATTATTCGATTGCACCTCTTGTACGAACAATGTTCACTAAGTTTAAATTGTGAAGTATGTTTTTATTAGGCATTTATTAAACTGCTGACTTTCATAAATTCTATATTTCTTTAGATACCTACCTATATTAGATATTAACGAATAATGAATTTGCTTTTAAATTTAGTTTATCATACATAACTTAATAGCTCAATCATTGTAGTAGGTATAATAAAATTTACTAAATGACGACAATAATGTATCATTTTATTAGTGAATATTGAACCTTACATATCAAAATTGTACACAGTTCAAATGTATTCACATTTATTAATACTAAATTAAGTTTTAAAATGGATAATGAATTTGCTTTAAAATGTATTTTACCATGCATATCTTGCATATTCCTTGCTAATTTGAATATACTAAAATGTACTAAATGGTTCAACAATTATTTGTCTTTATTTCCTTTCTTATGAAAATTGTACACATTTCAAATCTATATTTATTTATTAAAATTAAGTTAAAAGTTTTAAAATTGCCCTAAATCCAGACTGAAAATGCTTCTAAAAAAATATTCAATCCCGGTCTAAAACCAGTAAAACCTAACCTTATTCACCACTCAGAATATATTACGATAATTTTTACTGGTGCAATTGACATATTTAAAATACTTGATAATTATGTTTGATGTCATGATTAGGACTTTGATATTGTTATAATTAATTAATAAGGTTACAAGGTTTCTACTTATTAGAGAAAAAAAAAATTCATAAAAATGTAGTTTAAAAATTAAATTGCTTACACAAATGTGATATACATATTTTACCACCAACGTTGTGTAAATATTGTGTGACTTCCATGTGATGATCCATGCTACAGATGTTAAACCCTCCTATGGGCCTATCGTTTTTTTTTTTTTGCTTAAGCCATTGGAGCAATAGGTACAATTATTTAAAAAAAAGGAAAAATTGATAATACATTAATAATAATTAAATACATTTTTAATAAATTCAGTCAAAATTGTCTTGTTCTAGACTTCTAGAGTATACATATTTGCTCATATTTTTATGCGTATATGTTTGTGTTTAAAGCTTTTAAGTCTCTAAGTCTAGCCATAACCTTTAGTCTTTAGTAAATGAATTATTAATATTTTAATAAAATTAATGTAACAACATCCAAGCCCTAGTTATTATAATTTAATATTAGATTGATCATATCTTAATGTTGTGAAAAGGTGATGTTCTTTCAAAATCTGTTTGATTTTATATGCATCATTCAACATTATGTTGAACGCGAGGTTTAATCATACAAGTTTTTGAAATCAATGTTGTCATTTTGCAGCGTTTAGAAATGATATACATATTTAATATTAAGTTGATTCAAACATAATATGAAAGTATAGGTATGTAAGTATGTTATTAGTCTTACCAAGGTTCGGAACTTTAAGCATTTGCATATTTGTTTAGAAAGTGCATATTGAAAATCTGATTCGATACAAATTTGATTCATAGTAAGTATATTACAAATACAAAAATGTTTGTTGCATAATTTTGAATATTTCGTGATTTTTTGTACAAATTCGCATATTTTAGGTATAAGAACATTAATTATATGCATATGATATCATAGAATTAACGTGAACAATTTTTTTTTTTAGAAATTTATACTTTTATATTGTTTGACAAAATAAATTAATTCATCAACGGCTATTACTATTACTCCCAAAAATAATATTATAATCTTTATATCTACTACTGAGAACTTGTAATAGTGATCGCTGACCCGCCCATATTTATTTTTATTCAAATTTACCACTGGATTAATATTTTGTACCATTATATAAATAAATTGTATAATCGTAGGTAATTAAATACATAAGCGTGCGGTGTTAATTTTTTTTTTAAATTCTTCTAATTTTTTTTTCAGACACCTACCTAATTTAAATTTTTAAATTTTGTATGTAAAATGTATTTTATTCAATAAATTGCATATTTTCCAAATTTTTACTGCATATTTTTAAGTTCCTAGCCTTGGTTATTATTTTTATTATTTAAATTTATAAAATATGAATAGGCACCTACAATAGTCAAACATACAGATACAGGTACCTAACCTATTTGTATACATTTTAAATAATTTTATGCAGTATAATAACATTTATACAACAATTTGGTATAATTAGCTATTGCCTATTTGTCAACTGAATGATATTTATTTCTAATTTTATATTATAAATAGTAAATATTATGTAAAATTATTGAGGACATAAAACCCGTTCCATAGCATTGATTATAAATAAATATCCAATATACATAATATGTAGATTGTAGACGGTATATTATTATCTAATGCCTTGTTTTTTTTTTTTTTATTATCAATAGAATCATGTGGCTTGACCTATGTAATATAAAATTAAATTAAGATAACAAATACACGTTTTATTACTTGGTCGCGCCGGGAACGGAACAATAATAGACCGTGTGCCCGGTCAGCGCATACCTACTTCCGCGCAACACTCACACACCGACCGACCTATGTATCTTTGTGTATAATATGTGTGTTAGCACTCAACAGGAATTGGACAGGTTCGCCGAGCAAAACCTGTGAGTGCTGTGGTGTAAGTGGGTGTGTAAGTGTGTATACGTGTGTGTGTGTGTGTGTGCTTAAAACTATGGGACATAAGGGTAACTCTAAAATGGTAACACGGTTTTTAGTAATGAGTTGCTGTTGCTGTATAATACACAAGAATAATGACACAAATATATAAAAAATCACAGCAACACAATAGGTATAAAAAATATGACTAATAATATTGAGGCCCTTCTGGCCCAACAAGATATAATAATAATAATAATGTGCCAGCTATTTGAGCTATGGCTGGTATATAAATATAATAATAAATAATAAAAACTCACAATTTGGACGGTGCACGGCTGGCCAGCTGCTACCTATCCTATATAAAATAATTTGGTAGTTGACACACAGAAACAATCAATTAATAACAATACGGTGATTCACACACGTACAAAACACACAATGATGGCGATTGGCACACACTAAAAATAATACAATAAAAATGCACGAATTGTGCTTACAAGAAATACAATACTAAGTCTCCGTCGATTTGGGCCTTTGTTACAAAATAATGATATTATGCCCGCGGCGATTTGCTAGCACAGCTTCAAAATCACAACAATATATGACGACTCGCGTAGTCGCGTGTTAGTGCCGATTAGCGCGCACACTATAAATTAATATAATACGAAAAACAATATACGAAATTGTGGTGATTTCGAGCTCTCAGATAATACAATATAAAAGCTTTCTGGCGATTCGCGCCCACAAATGAAATACAATATATGAAAAAATATACCGAAAACGGCGATTTGCGCACGTAACAGCAATATAATTTTAACTCTGCTTTGACACCGGTGCGCGAAACTGGACTGCGGCGGCTGTGTTACTCTTCCAGACGGCGAGGCGTCGGCGGGCGCATTACATAATTCACTTATCTACATTTATCACATTTATATTACATAATAATTCACGGACGACACAATTTACATAGAAAAATAAAATATACAATAATTTGTGCTGTGTGTGTGTGTGCGTGTGTGATGCGGTCGGTGGGGAATGTCATCGCGCATTCGGGTCTCAACATTACTAGTAAATTGGTAGTTAGATAGCGTACAGATTATAAAGGTTGTAGGTACAACAATGCATCGGCGTAAAACAGAAGCACAAAGTATATTATTATTATTATTCATTGATGGCATTTTTACAAATTAAATACAAAATTCGAATGTAAATAGCTTCTTTAATTATCAACCAATAATTATGAATGATACGTCAAAATTCATTAAAAAAAAAAATCCTGTAGGAATCATATTTCAAAAATATAGATTCCCATTTAGATTTTAAAAGTTACCCCTAAAATCTCCCCCTTTTAACTAATAAAAAAAACAATTAATATCAAATTAGTTTTGAGTATGTGATTCAAATAAGTTTTGACATAGGTATTTTTTTCCTAATTTGAGTAGATCATGCTGAAATCTGCTGTCACATGAAATTTGGAACACCCTGTATACCTAAACCCTATGTCTTATTTCAGCCTAAAACCACATATTAATGTGTAATATATTATATTTTATATTTTTTGTAAGCGTTTGAATTCGGTATTTTTAAATTGATGTCTGTAAGTATGATTTATATACCTACCTATATCATTTAACCACCGAATACAACATAGGTATATTATAATTCTAAGTTGGTAAAAATAATATACTAACATATCAGTAGCCAGAAGTTTACAACTTACAAACCAGTGATATAAGTTCAGTTTTTATAGCAGGCCAGGAGTTGACAAAAGTTTTGAATGAACAAAAAAAAAAAACCTCTAATGTCTATTATAGGTTGGTTGTTGGTATATTAGACTATTATAAGTATAATCATATACGTTACAGTGTTTACTAAGTAGTTTATATACTTGCTCTTAAAAGTAAGTACCTACCTACTTCATTAGGTACCAACGAATTACAATATAATATTCTTATAGGCATTGTTAAGTAGGTATTGTTGTGTTTTTAATGGTATAAAATAAATTTATATAAACACCAGAAAACAAATATTATCTATCTACCTATATCGTATTTAGGACTTTATAATATAGGTACCTAAGATATTACAGCATATCTAGTTCATACCTAGAGCTGCATATTTAATAAATTAAGTCATTAACAGTAATACTAAACCTACTTACACTTTAATTGATATTAAAAGTCAACTAAATTCTAACTAATAATTGTATCATTACTTTTAAGTTATAACTTAAAACGTACCTATACCTATTTACCGTGTAGATATATTATGGTATACGATTGCCGATTAACGAGTAACATATAAATAACTAGGTACCAACGTTACTGAATTTATTAGGTATAAGCATACCTAGATAATAAGTATAGGCTTAATAGGTACATACTTACATAATTACTAAGTTAATTGAAAAGGTATATAATATTAAAGGTTAAAAAAAAAAACAGACCCCTTTATACGTGTTTGAGACAAAAATAGCCTCATTTTATAGAAAATAAAACGTTATTGAGCTAAACAATTATGGTGTAGATAGGTATATCTGTATCGTCATTTTATATTTTTCTATGGGTGTTCAGCAATTATTTAAATTACAATACAAAACATATATGGTAAAACCTAATTGAAAAATACGACGTGTAGGCCGCCCCGTCGGGCTTGACGTGCACCTGTCGCACAAACTGTGACTAAGGATTTTTAATATTTTCATCGGTCTTTGAAACATTTTATTATTAGCCTTCTATTAAATTTTTAAGCTTTTGCACTGATCAAATGAAATTTTATTCATACGATTCTGAGCGGAGACGGTATGTCAGTCTACTTATAAGACATATTATATACTTATCTATGGTATTAAAAAAAAATGAAATAGGTATAATAGGTACCTATAATAAATTCCAAATTGATCATATCACAATTTTCATTCGATACTTATAACTCTTTATACATCAACAACAAACCCTGATACTATTATAGACATATAATAGTGTACTTTAGAAGTTCCAAGTACCCACAAATAATAATATTATACAATCATAACAAAATAAATAAAATAGTTACTCTAGGTTTTTTTTATGTAATTTCGTGAAAATTTGAACTTAAAATGACTATAAAAATAAACTGCGTCTATGTACTGTTTAGATTTTTTAACAGAATTACTACTTACGTGGAATGTTGTTTTAAATTTTCAATGATTAGCTATAAAAGTTGAATATTTTATAAATGTTTAACTAGGTACAAAATTATTTTTAAATTTTAAATTTGATAAATGTTGTCAAAATTCGATCTTTAAATGCTTAAAAAAAAATATTGAGTATGTATTTTTAATATTTTTCATCTGCTATTGCAACAATAAATCAGGAGCCTTGTATTAAATTTATACACTTTTTGGCCCAATAGATAAAACTTTATTGATTTTCATAGAAAGAAAAATAAAAAAATTGAAATATGAAATTCTCCTTAAACTGCCCAAAACAAGTCAAAATATATTGAAAATTTTATCAAGTATAATAATTGATAATATAAACATACAGTGAAATTTCCATGTTTTGACGTCGGCGGCACTTATTCGCGATGTATTGATAGCGTTATGTGGGTGTCCGGATAGGTACACGGCGGCAACGTTATTTAACGAATACGATTTCGTTTTTTACCTACTTTATATATTAATGACGGTGCGTAATATTATTGTATTATTGACAATGATAATTAAACTGATACAGCGGTGTTCGATACGGACGGCGGCGACTCGACTCGGCGTTCTCGTATGACAGCGGTATCACGATATTTGTAATTGTACTGTGTGAACCTAAATAGGAATAGGCCCCAGACACAAACGAATTTTAATCTGGCTAAACGGATTTACCAAATGTAGGGTCGGGCGGCGGCTACGACAGCTCGGCGTCCACGACGGCAAAATAACGGACACTGCTCGTTGTTATACTTGTCTGGACCTATGTATATAGGCCCCAGGTACAACTTTTATATTTCTCTATAGGTGTTCAACAATTATTTAAATTACAATACAAAACATAATTAAAAAATACGACGCGTAGGCCGCCCACGCGTCATCGTGCTTGACGTACAGCTGTAGCACAAACTGTGACTAAGGATTTTTAATATATTCATCGGTCTTTGAAACATTTTATTAGGAGCCTTCTATTAAATTTTTAAGCTTTTGCACCCATTAAAAATATGTTATTGATACGATTCTGAGAGGAGACGGTATATCAGTCTAGGTATAAAAATATATATTATATACTTATCTATGGTATTAAAAAAAATTGAAATAGATATAATAGGTACCTATAATAAATTCCAAATTAATCATATCACAATTTTCATTCGATACTTATAACGCTTTATACATCAACAACAAACCCTGATACTATCATAGACATATAATAGTGTACTTTAAAAGTTCCAAGTACAAACAAATAATATTATACAATCATAACAAAATAAATGAAATAGTTACTCTAGGTTTTTTTTTTTTGTAATTTCTTCCAAATTTAATTAATGACTATAAAAATAAACTGCGTCTATGTACTGTTTAGATTTTTTAACAGAATTACTACTTATGTGCAATGTTGTTTTAAATTTTCAATCATTAGCTATAAAAGTTGAATATTTTATAAATGTTTAACTACAAAATTATTATTCAATTTTAAATTTGATAAATGTTCTCAAAATTCGATCTTTAAATGCTTATAAAAAAAAAAAATAATGAGTATGTATTTTTAATATTTTTCATCTGCTATTGTAACAATATATCAGCAGCCTTGTACTAAATGTTTACACTTTTTGGCCCAATAGATAAAACTTTATTGATTTTCATAGAAAGAAAAATAAAAAAATTGAAATATGAAATTGTCCTTAAACTGCCCAAAACAAGTCAAAATATATTGAACATTTTATCAAGTATAATAATTGATAAAATAAACATTCAGTAATATTTGCATGTATCTACAGTTATTCGTTTTTGAATTAAAACAAAATAAGAAAATCGTTACATGAGAAATTGAGTGAATATTCAATGGTCTACAAATTTGACCTTTATAAATGCTTATAAATAAAAACTGTGCCTAAGAATTTTAAATATTTTTCAAATGTCATTGTAACAATATAGTAGGAGCCTTGTATTACATTTCCAAGTATTTTTATACAACAAATAAAGTTTAATTGACATTCATAGAAAAAAAAAACTAAGAAAATTGGAAACTGAAAATGTCCCTAGACCCTAACCACCCGTGTGCACCAAATAGATTCAATTCCCCATCGAACAAGATACTGTTGAAGAAAATCGAAGCAGTTTTACTGCCTCAATCCGTGATGAGACACAAAAATGTAAATAAATAAACACACATCATTATAAAATCAATACATTCATCGTTTCACTCAGAATCTAAAAGACTTTAAAATTCAGTTTAATGTAATAATTAGAATATTAGATTACAGGTTTTTTTTTCGCGTGCATAGTTAGGATATAGTTATACGATATTTATTTTACATGCGATTTGGTGTAAACATAATAAAATAATAAAAAGACAATTATTGTTCATGACAGTTCATTTATTGTCTATGGTTGAATAAGAATATTAGATTATATTATACTAGGTACATGTTATATGCAATGTACTAGTAGACATGCGTGTGTACAAATATTGTTATTTATTATAAACTAATTATTATAACAAATGAGTTATCGCGATTTATATTGTATAAATACCATATATATATTATATATAGTATTTATATTGTATAAATACCATATATATATTATATATGGTTCACATATTATATTATTATATTAAATTCTATAGACGGCTATATTTTACTTAAAATGTACTTAACGTACGAAAATCATCATGAGCCAGAAAATACGTTATTGTTTATACTGAATATAGAAAAATCGATGAATCCACTGAGAGTGCAGGGGACCGTGGCCTGTAGATCTAGAATTGTAAGTACAAGTTAGTAGTTACATATTACCTACCTATAGTTATATAATATGCGGTAATTATATTGAAACGGATCTCGTAACGAATTGTAACACAATACCTTCTTATAACATTTAATGTAATACGTAAAGGGTGTGTACGATCTCAATACACAAAAGCGATGTGCGTGGGACATAGGTATACGATTGCAAGGAAAAAAATGGTAAACACACAGCTTAAAATAATAAAATTAGTATAAAATAAGTATTCCTATCTTTAAAAAATACAAATAAATTTCAAGGGGCAACTAAAATAACCGTGTAACACCCCCCTGATCTGCACGTATCTTATATACGATTGTATCTTGTATCTCGGTACAATCATATGAAGTATCGAATACTAAATGCGATACTTTGATAAATAACATATCTTACGATTATTTTCACAGCCTAGTGCCTACCTACCATCCGCGACTGTTTGACTATGTTTTAGTATAATATGTGTAAACGGCACTGCAAAATTTGAATTTATGAACACCATAATTTAATTGCAATATTAATTATTTTAGAATTAAAAATATTTCTGTTTGTAACATTAAACTTAATATGTATTTTGGTAATACAAATACAATTAAGTAAGTAGTTACAGTTGATTTCAAATTTTTGTTAAAAACAAAATAGATTTTGTCAAAACCTGAAATAGAAATGATCGTTTTTCCTTATTTTTTTATTGTTTTTCCCAATGCTTTTGACGCTACTAGAAATGTTCTCTTTTAATAATTTAAAAGTACGTTAAGTTGAATTAATATTACACAATAACAACAAAATAACTACCTACAATTATTATTCGTGTTTATGTGATATGTAATTAGGTTTATCCAAATTGGAACATAAAATAACTATAAAATTAAACTGTGTTTTTATATGTATTTTTGAGATATTTTGGTTAAAGTATAACCTTAAAGTAGAACCATGTCTTAAATATTGAACCCATGGTTATATATGTTGAACATTTTATACATTGTTAACTACGTAATCGTTTTTAGATCATAAATTTAATAAATGTTGTCAAAATCGAACTTTAAATGCGTTGGAGTTTTTAGGGCGTAACAAATATTAAAATATAAATTACAGTATGATTGCTGTCCAAATTAGATATTTAGTAATTATTGTTGTTGTGTAATTAATAAGTTACAGGCTACACGAGGTCATTAAATAAAAAATTAAACAAATAGAATATTAGAATGATCCACTCAGTTGTATTTAAATAAACGTGTTCAACGCGTTATAAATACTTGTTTTGTACATTCAATAAAAACAAAAAAAATTAAATCGAATGCAAAAATAAAACTGCTTGATTCCTTAACAAAATTATGGTGTAATAAATTTTTTAATAATAGTTTTTTAAATACATCTAAAAAGTACTTGTGGACCAATTTACATAGAAAAGGTTTTTTTTTTGGATTGTCATTCTTTTATCTTATACTTGAATAAAAATAAAAGGCAACAAATGGTTGTAAACGCATCACCTTATTTATCTAATTAATTTTTTTTTTTTGTGGCCGTAGAAAAAATTTGTATGAAAAAAACCTTTTAATTAAATCTAAAGTAGGTAAATCAGAATGCCAAAAATACAACAGGTTCGGCCAAAAAATAATATGTTAATTGTATTTCGTTTGTTATAAGGTTGCTCTTGGTTACAAAAAATAAAATAGTTAAATAACTATCTATCGATATCGTATGTATACTGCAGGCTCAGATATGAAGGTGATTGAACCGAGTGGTATTTAACTTTTGATTTAAACATCAATTAATAAGGATCAGTGGTTGATTTATGTAAAAAAGGGTAAATAGTGCGATACTAAAAATGTGCTAAACAGTCGTTCTTTTTGCGTTATATTCGCACAGACCATATCATTTATCTACGCTATCTTTAGACTTACCGTCATAGTTTAAATCAATATTGTCATTCATAATATTTGATTTTGTCTCAATTTTTAAAAATCTCAACAAATCAATACAACAATGTTGAATGTCGATTTCTATGGTCTTTAAATCGTCATAAAATGTTCTTTCTTCTTCATCGCAAAAATAGTAGGGTAACTTACGTAGAGAAAACATTTTCTTGATCTGCGAAACAATTATCATTTTAATAATATACAAGTATAATAAATACACAAAAAGTAGTTG
>CARXXK010001599.1:0-19566 GCA_949089665.1 Macrosiphum euphorbiae
GAGGACGCTACACATGTATAAATTCGTCCGTAAAAACCGTTTTGCGCGGGAAAGAGCCGAGAAGGCTACAGCCATAACTAAGAAACGAAATTTGTATCAAATAATAAGTAGACCATGGACTGTGCAACCTCGTTTTTAATTTTTCGATATCGCTTCTTAAAAAAAAGTTCTTATTGTTTTAAAAAACATTATTTTTGTGTTTTTCAGACTTGAATAACTTTTTTTGTAGAAATGATATCGAAAAAATAAAAACGAGGTTGCACGGTTAAAGTTCTCTTGTTTGTAGTGTGAAAATTTCGTTACTTAGTTATGACTGTAGCTTTTGTGGTTCTTTCCCGCGCGAAACAATTTTTGCGTAAAGATTTCAATTTCATTGAATATTGTTAACTGTAGTGTGCTGCTGCCCTACGGTCGTTGCGACTTGCGACATCGAATACGATTTCCTCCACCACGATAGATTGCAATTAGCGCGCTATGGTTATTGGTAATCAGCGCGCCCTTAATAGTTTCCAGGAATAGCTTCGATATGAAATAATTTAATTTTGGTGACTGGCTACTGCCAATATTATAATTTATAATAGTATAAATATTAATCATTGATATATTTAATCAATGGTATAATCTACTGCTGCGACTCGCACCTGCGACACGGCGGAGGACACGCACTACATGTCTGTCTAGCGCTTCAACAGCCAACACTGTGTAATTATTATTGTTTGTTGAAAAATTGAATTTTTGTGAGTGTTTCATTTTGTATATTATTTTGTGATAAATATTAAAATGTCACCCAAAAAATTCCGTGCAAAAAAAGGACAGTTAAAAATAACCGTCAACGTATGAAAGATTTAAAAAATAAAAAAGGGATGTAAGTAATTTTTTAATTGAGCTTTATTACAATTTAAAATGTAGACATTTTACCAAATATGTCATATTTTATACAATTTTATTTTAAAAATAATTTATATAAAATCTATATCGACTAGAATGGACATTGAACAAACAGAAGAAACTGTTGAGTCTCAATGTAATAATAATAGTATTACTGTGACAGATGACTCAAATGATAAACTAGTAGATTCTTTCTCGGGGTAAGTTATTACTATTATGTGTTTAAATACTATTTATATTTTAAAGGACCACGCAAACGGTTCTAAAGCGTAATGGTGTTTTATACTTTCTATTTTTAAAGATATTTATTTTGACTATTTTTGAGCTATTTATAGACACTCAAAATTTTCTATTTTTTTTTGTTCTTTCTAGAAATTTCTATAATACAATTTGTCTGTTAAAAAATTTTTTTTTTATTTTTTTTTGTGTCTGTCATCACGTTTTAGGACAGTAAAAGTGCTTGGATTTTCTTCAACAGTACCTTTTCTGATAGGAAAGTGAATCTAGTTGGTACTTTGGGGGGTCAAAAGTAAAAATTTCCCAATAGTTTTCAAAAGCGCCGTGAAAAACAAAAGAAAAATTAAGGAAAAACGGGAATTTTTACGCAAAATCTGTTTTCCAAAAAATCGATTTTGGTTTTTGGTGTAACTCTAAAACAAATGAACGTATATACATGAAATTTTCACTGGTTGTTTATATTTGCATTTTCTATACACGATAACATTTTCAAAATATTTTGATTTATTTTGAACTGTTTAAGGACATTTTCATTTTCCATTATTTTTAAGTTTTTTTTCTAAAAATATCAATAAAATTTTATTTGTTGGTTGCGAAAGCTTGAAAATTTAATAGAAGGCTCCCAGTATGTCGTTTCAAAGGAAGATGAAAAATATTAAAAATCCTTAGTCACAATTTTTTTTTATAAGCATTTAAAGTTCAAAAATTGACAAAATATGGAAAAATCACGAAAATTAGCAAATTATTTTGAGTTAAGAATTCGTAAAAATTTTTCTTTTTAAATCTAAGATTTGAAAATGAAACACAAGATTCCTTATAAGATTATCTACCTTTATCAAAAGAAAAATGTCTATAAGAAAGTCAAATTAAATTTTTATGAAATTTTTTTGAAATTCAAATTTTTACAACATTGAATATTCACTCGATTTCTCATGTAGCGATTTCCTTATTTTGTTGTAATTCAAAACGAATAACTGTAGATACATGAAAATTTCACTGAATGTTTGTATTAGCATTTCCTATACACTATACAATTTTGAAAATATTTTGACTCTTTTTGAGCTGTTTACGGACATTTACAGCTTTCAATTTTTTTTAGTTTTTTTTTCTATAAATATCAATAAAGTTTTATCTGTTGGGCCAAAAAGTGGAAAAATTTAATACAAGGCTCCTGATATATTGTTACAATAGCAGTTGAAAAATATTAAAAATACATAGGCACAGTTTTTTCTTATAAGCATTTAAAGATCGAATTTTGACAAAATTTATCAAAATCTCGAAAATTATCAATCATTGTAATTAATAAGTTATAAAATGTTCAGTTTTTATAGCTAAGGATTGCAAATTCAACACAAAGGTTCCCATAAATAGTTCATACTGTAACCAAAAAATCTAAAAAATATATGAACACAGTTATTTTTTACAGACATTTTAAATTCAAATTTGGACGAAATTACATATTAAAATCAGTGTTAACGATTTTGGTTATTTGTTGTAATTTAAAAATATTATTCGTCGATATAATATGAAACTGAAGAATCAAGACATGGCCTATCCATACCAATCTATAGTTTAATATTATCGTCACAGAATAGAATAATGTTATATAATGTTACTGTTCTATGATATTACGATTACCCCAGAATATTCTGTGTTATCACTTTCTGTCGTCGAGTGATAAGCTTTTGTCCGAAAAATGAAAACAGTGGTTATTATTTTGTGGTTATACGGCAGTGACCAACTACTTGTGGTGGAGTTGAAATCGACTTTCCTACATTTTTGATATTACCCCCCAAATTTTTTTAAATGTCATATTCATAAAGAGTATTTAAAAATTCTGTTATTTCAATTTTTGGAGAAGAAAAAGTCAAAAAATCCAAAATGTGGGAAAATCGATTTCAAGTAGACTTGACGACAAATTCAAATCTGTTTTCAGAATTCTTATCGCTTCACTAGATCAATTGGAATGTTTGCAAAATACACGTCTAAAATACTATGTCACGCGTGTGTTAGACAAAAACAGAAAATCACGGTATCGAATCCCCTTAAGAGGACATGATACCCGTATGCGTTGTCTCCGTCTTACAAATGTACAATATGGCAAAAAACTGTTTTGTGCGGGATAGAACCACTCTCTTGGTATTTATAGTAGAATTACCAAAATTCCACAGCGCATAGGGAACAACTTTATCTGTGTCGAAGCGTTTTTATTTTTTTTATAGCATTTACCAATAATTTTTAATAATTAAATGAAAAAAACAAAAAAAATCCTAAAGCTCTTAAACTGATAACTTAAATTTTATTTATGTTATCCAAATAATAAAAACGCTACGATACACATAAAGTTGTTCAATATGCGTTGTGGAATTTCGGTTATTCTACTATAAATACCGAAGGAGTGGTTCTATCCCTCGAAAAACAGTTTTGTGCTATGTTGTACGTGTGTAAGACGGAGACAACGCATGCGGGTACACGTTAAATATTAAAGTACCTACCTACTAAATTGTTTCACAAAATATCAATATGATGTAAACTCAACTCATCCACAAAATAACCAAGCTTTTATAGTTGTGTGCAAATCTTATAAAACCAGTTAACATATTATACCACATGGTTTTAACAAATAAATAGAATTTGAAAAAAAAAACATAGTACAGTATCATGATACCTAAGTTTAAAGTTAATTAAATTTTTTGTGCAAGAGGTGACGTGCAACTCATAATATCAATGACTATGTAACCACACATATTTCCACTTAACAACTCAATAATTTAGAACAAAAATTAGAAAAAACGAATTCAGGTTTTAAATTACCTACTTTTTAATGTACAATAAATATTTTAATTTTTGTTAAATGTTTCAAGCAAATTAAGTTATAGAAATTATTAAAAACACTAGTATTTACCAATTTTATTTAGAAATTTAAATGATTTACAAATATATTATTGGAATTTGTATTCCTGTATTTTAATACTGACATTTTTCACAAAACGTCACTATGATGTGTATCCTGAAACACTTATAATAAGTCAAGTATGTGTCTTAGAATACTTGCGTTTAAAGAAATTAAGTTATATGTTAATAGTATTAATTTTATTATTTTAATACTGTACTAATTCAAAAAATATTACTAAAATGTAAACTCGATTATAAAATAACTTTTGTATGGAACACCAATAAAAAGTTAAGTAAAAATCGTAAAATATATTAGTAAGGAAATTCGAATTGACTTAAATGTATTTGGGAGTTAATATTTAGACGTATCCACTTAACATTAATAAAAAATGTAATTTAAAATAAAGCTAGGTACGTATATTTTACTTACTTTTATTTTTTGCAGTTCAGACGAGTTCTTTAAATTTCACTTTTCAGTTCTTTCTTCGTTGAAAGCAGAATATAAAATCAACGAAAAACTACTGTAACTCCACCTAACCAACCACCACTTGAAAAAATTAACTATTTTCATAATTTAACGTGTGTACTAAAATCAATTAGGGGTTTGTCCCTCATGTAATCTATATCACAAGTACCTATACTCGTTATTAGATTCTGAGTGGAACGATTAATGTATTTTTTTTTTATTTTATCATTGTCATAATTTATTGCTTTTACAGTTTACTCGACAGAATATTAACCTTTTTATACCTATTCTGTTTGATATGTGTCAAAATCGTAGATACAGACTTGATTAATAACTTTTTGGACTTTTGAAATTTCAATCGCTATGTTGAGTAATTACCGATACTCAAGACGAAATAGTATAAAATATCAAAATACTGTGTTTTTTTTTATATACCTGCCTATTTACAGGTTAGTTATCTGCACTAACTCGTCAAGTACATATATTTTTTTTCAATTAACGTTGCACATTGTGTCTAGTTGTCGACGTGAAAGGTTGACATCCAGTTTGGTATACATATCGACTATCGGTTACCAAAAACATCGTGTTTCTTTAGTGTTACACTTATTTTTATACAACAAATTCAACGTGTCTCTAAGTCCCTGGTGAGTAACAGCTTAAATTTATAATCTAGGTATTTAACGCTTGTGACGATATTACCCAAAAATCAAATTAATGTGTACAAATTAATCTATCATCAAAGTTTAAAATATATACGGAATACTTATTGAATACCATATTTGACTATTTTTACTTACTTTTTTTTTATTTATTTTATAATTTTCAAACATTAATAATAATATTTTGTTATATATATTATGTATCTATAATTCTGTAAAACTTAAATCCCCGAAATAAAATTTTACGTTTCCTAATAATATTTTGACGGTAATGAATATATTCATAATTGTTATTATGATTATTATTAGGAGTCGTTTTTTACAAGTTTTACTTAGGTAAACCTGCTAAAAAATTGAACTATCGTAAATAAACCCACTTACAAACACAGATAATGTTCTTAACATCAAGTTTCATATAAATAGGTCGATTCACTCTAACTTTTAAATTAAGGGAGTTAAAGTAGTTAAACGTGATCTGATGTGCGTAAATTTGCTATGTTACGCGCTTGTAAGACGGAGATAACAGATGGCCGTGTAGCGTCCTCTTAGGAGGACGTGATACCCGTATGCGTTGTCTCCGTCTTACTAATGTACAAATGGCAAAAATCTGTTTTGCGCGATATAGAACCACTCCCTTGGTATTTATAGTAGAATTACCAAAATTCCACTAGGGAACAACTTTATCTGTGTCGTAGCGTTTTTATTATTTTTATAGCATTTACCAATAATTTTTAATAATTAAATGAAGAAAACAAAAAAAATCCTAAAGCTCTTAAACTGATAACTCCCTAATCTGTCAGTTTAATATTATTACCTTCGCGTACTGCATGCCCACATAATATTACCTGTTGGCTTATATTTATCTATAGACTATTATGGGTATTAGGTACGTAGTTTGTTATAGGTAATAGGTATATTATTTAGTATTGATTTTTAATTATAAATTATAATATAACATATTAATACAGGTATAATAACTGATATTTGTTTAGGTGGGTATATATGTACAGTCATTGCCATGTTCGTCATGTCAAGTCTTATATTATGTTTACTGTAAGTAGGTACTCTTTTGATATTTGGTTTTTCTTATTTGCAATTGTTATCATAAGTAATTGCCGACACGCGCAATAGTGCAAGATGACAAAATACTGGGTTTTGTATATAATATAATACTATATACAATACTATATTATAGTTCGCTGCAGAAATTCGCTTTATTATAATATTATAATAAATTATATTAACCAACCTCATATTTCATTTTCGATTACCCAAAATGTCTATAGGTTCTGATGAGTTCTAACTTATTTATGTTAAATTTAATTAATTTAGTAACTAACATTTTTATCTCGGGTGTAGAATAATTAAATATATTACCTAAATTATATTGGAAATGCTTTGAATGTTTTATTTTTACTGTTAGTTGTTTTAAAATTTCATAATTAATGATAAAACTCGTTTCATAAAATATTGAAGTGCAAAAAGGTTTAATGTTTAATCGACAATTTGATTGTTCCCAAAAACAATGTTTGGAAATCATTTGTTGAGATTACAATTGCAATCGGGTATTTGAAACAAAATTATATAATACGAACAATTTTATGAATACAAATCGTTTTAATCGATTTCCCACTTAGACAACCATGAATGGGGAATTTGATGGTATAATTTAGGCTACAAAAAATCTTGTGAAAATAAAAACCCCGGAATACAATATTACCAAACGGCCACACCGCATTTTTCAATAAAAGTTATTGGATACAACCATAGTTGAAATATACAAGGTTATTGCATATAATACCCCTTCTCAATCAAATATTTTATGATAATAACAAAAATGACGGCGTAAAGGTAGCCAATAATAATCAAGTATATATGCGCGGGATTTTGAATTTTTTAGTTGTTGTCAGCGTATTTTTGATGATAAGAAAAATGTATATTTGTGATATCCCGTTTCGCAGTAATTTTGTTTCTGATGATAACAATCCGAGTCGATATCACAGAATAGAATAATATGTCGATATGCAATAACCGCCAACCGGTATATTTCAACCATGGATATAAGTATAATATAACCATTGCTTTTAAATTGTATAATAAAAATGAAGTTGTATTTCAAATTAAATATTGTTTAAATAACTATATTAATTTTGTATACTGTTAAATCAGTGTTCCCCAACCTTTTTGTTACGGTGAGTCAAAAATATTGATCTCCACCAGTGCCGCAATTAATATTCTTGGGGCCCCGGACAAAGTCAATGTATGGGGCCCTGAGTACTAATGCTTATGTATATAATATTCTTGTATAGGTTACCTATACAAAAATGAATAATGATGGTGATTTTTTTTAAAAAAGCACAAAAATATAATGTGTAGTCACACCACAAAGTGACCAGTGATCATTTTTTTTTTTTATTTTGTTCGTAGGACTTAATGAGCAGTAGCACTAAGATTATAATGACCATTTATAGATAAATATGGATATTGTTATGGATGAATATTAAATAGGCCCCGTTCTTCGACAACAAATTAGATAGCATAATAAATTATGAAAATAAATATTTTTATTTGATATATTTTATTTGATTTAAACATAAGATTACAATACAATTATTTTAAAATTTTAAATACATGCAGGTCCCCTTGTGCCAACGATTAGCGGCCCTCTACAGGGACATTGCCCCGGCTGACCCTGTGGTTGTCACGGCACTGCCCCCTACTATAAAAACAAATCAAGTAAACCATTATAATATAGTTTTATTATTAAACATTTTTATAAGCAATTTTATCATTTTATTTTAGTATAAGTAATACAATAGGTACTAAAAAATGAATACTAATTCTTAAGAGGACGCCACACCGAAAGCGAAACGTATACAACGACCGAGAGAACGCGCTGTTAGGTGTTCTCGCGATCCGCAAGCACGCGACGCTTAAGCCGCGCCCACTACTCACAGTCGGCGGTTTTGCTCATTCGGGAGCGATGTTTATTATTTTATCAACCTTCGTCTTTGGCGGATCACATAAATATAAAATGCATACACGTATATTATACTGCATTACCGCCGTAATATTTTTAATATTCGAGCGTACCTTTATGCGGCTTATATTTATTGCATTATTAAATACTTACTTCGTAAAGAATGTATTCAATACAGTAAATAATATTATCTAATATATAACTGTATCCTAAACTAGTATTACCTAAATATCTAAATATAATATTTTAGTAGGTTAATTTTATTTTTAGAGGTTACAAAGAATGATATCAAACGTTCAAACAAATAAATTAGATGTTTTTATAATTACACCAGATCAGTTGTTGTCAGAAATAAAACAAATAGAAAATATTCTACCTGAAAATTTACAAATTCCTATCAAATTTAATGAAACTATTATACAAGAAATATACAAAATATTACATATAGACCTTCACCCAATGAACGATAGAATAATATTTTCAATAAAAATTCCACTATGTAGCGGCGAAATTTTTAAATTGTATTATATTATACCAATATACGTTCCAATTAATGAACACGGACAATTTATACATATCGCTGAAAATCCAACGTATTTATTAACAGATGATGTGTTGACAAAATATTTTATTTGGTCAAATATCAATAACTGTTTAATAGTTGCCGACATTTTTGTTTGCGGTTTCAATGAAATGTTACACAATAGTGATACTGATCCTACTTGTGTAACAGAAATATTAAAAAATGCTTTAACTAAACCTACGCAATGTGATACTTATATCATGGAATTTAAAAAAGAATTATGGTACCCATCGTTTTTCAAAAATAATTGGTACTTTGTGTGTGAAAAGCCTACAACAATTACAATAATTTGTAATAATCGATCTTTTATTCGTAAAATTACATTGAAAAGTTCTGGAAAATTATTTCTGAAAGGTGGGTGTCAAGCTCATACTACTAAAGGCGTATTAATAACAGAGCAAACAGTAGAATCGTCTTTTGCAACACTACCTTTAGATTTAAGTATTTTAAATGATTCATGTTGCAATATTACACTTAATCAACGTTATCCAAAACCCATTCATTTAGATGAAATAAAAAATTTAAAATTCGATAAAGAAGCTTTTATAAAAATTATTTCAAAGTTAAATACACAAGATGAATTACTAAATTCAATATTATTAAATAAGACGTATGAATATGTATATACAAACAAATATTTAATCATTACAATAGTTATTAACTTATTATAATATTATACGCGAGTATAAAATTCTGTATTAAAAAAAAAAAAAAAAAGGTGGGGAAGTGGATTTCGCTCTGCTGTACTGTAGGTTACAAGTGGGTCACTGTATAATGGATGGTATTAAACTTGAATTCAATGATATAATATCATTGTATAAGAAAAACGATTCTGAGCGGAGACGGTATGTCAGTCTATAGGTATAAGACATATTATATACTTATCTATGGTATTAAATTATATGGAATTTATGAATAAATTATTCATTGCCCCTTATAATATGCACAGTCTTATCATTGAGCATACTTCTTATTCCTTGTACTATGGTAGATTGTATGGATAGGCCATAATATTTTGATTTTTCAGTTTCATATATCCCCGAATAATATTTTTAAATTACAACAAAAAACCCAAGATCGTTAATATTGATTTTAATATGTAATTTCGTCCAAATTTGAATTTAAAATGTCTGTACAAAATAACTGTGTTCATATATTTTTCAAATTTTTTGGTTACAGTATGAACTATTTATGAGAATCTTTTTTTTAAATTTTCAATCCTTAGCTATAAAAACTGAACATTTTATAATTTATTAATTACGATGATTGATAAATGTTGTCAAAATGCTTATAAAAAAAAATTATGCCTATGTATTTTTAATATTTTTCAATTGCTATTGTAACAATATATCAGGAGCCTTGTATTAATTTTTTACACTTTTTGGCCCAACAGATATAACTTTATTGATATTTATAGGAAAAAAAAACTAAAAAAATTGAAAACTGAAAATGTCCGTAAACGGCTCAAAAAGAGTCAAAATATTTTCAAAATTGTATGGTGTTTAGGAAATGCTAATATAAACATTCAGTGAAATTTTCATGTATCTACAGTAATTCGTTTTCCCAATAATTTTTAATAATTAATTGAAAAATACAAAAAAACCTAATGTTCGCAAACCAATAACTTTAATCGTATTTATGTTATCCAAAAAATAAAAACGCTACGACATAGATAAAATTCTTCTCTATGTGTTGTAAAATTTTGGTTATTCTATTATAGTTATGATGCGAGAAAAGTTGTCCCGCGCGAAACAGTTTTTACAACCGAATTACGAGTGGTGTGGCGTCCTCTTAAATTATTTCTAATTAGATCTAGTTCTAATTCTTAAAACTAATTCTGTTAAATATAAATTGAATTTTCAAATTAAAATATTTAGGTATAACTCTAGTCTCTACATACAATAAAATATACAAATATGAAATAATTGATATAATAATATGATCATAAAATGTTCTACAATCACAATAAAATAATACCTGCATGTGTTAGGTAGGTACTAAAAATTTAATTATATCCATTGTAAGATCTATGTCCAACAATTCTAGTTATACTTCATAATTTAAATTATTATTATACATAGATATATCCAATAAAATAGAACAAAAAGTTTTAATCAATTTAAGGTTATATTTATTTATTTTTTTAATATAATCTAGAAGTTTCTTTATTAGTTTACGAACATTGTGACAAATAGGTTGGGAAACACTGTTCTAAAATCCAAAGCTGTACAAAAACTAGTTAGAAAGTTACTTTTAAGTTTTAAGTAACTTTTTTAACTTAACTAGTTACTTTTAATTCATAATAACTTTGTGACTTAACTAGTTGAGTTGAATGTGTCAAATAATCTAATCCAACTCATTAAAAAAAAAAATAAGTAACCAGTTTTTTTGTAGTTTTTTTTTCATTCCAAAAATCCAAATGTTCCTTAAAGCTACTAATTATATTATTAACTATAAATTTTATGATATAGACATTTTTCTTGTTGTATTATTTCTTATCAATTATTTATGTCATAGACCACAGTGTTAGTATATTTCTTATTCTGTTAATAATTCTGTGTTCTAATGACTTTATTTTTTAGAAAACAAACAAATCAAAAACACTGATTAC
The DNA here is from genome assembly GCA_949089665.1 of Macrosiphum euphorbiae. NCBI lineage: Eukaryota > Metazoa > Arthropoda > Insecta > Hemiptera > Aphididae > Macrosiphum > Macrosiphum euphorbiae. The sequence goes on from CARXXK010001599.1 coordinate 11,320, forward strand.
ATTTAGTTAGTTTTTTTTTTTTTTTAATGTGTTTTCTCACCTCCTTCAAATATTACTTGTATATTATATATTACTATTAAGAGGAAACATACATATTAGGTGAAATTTAGACTAATGTAGAATAATAAAAAAAAAAAAAATATTGCAAATACATGAGATCGAATTTACATTTTACAAAATTCTATCAATTCTTAAAAGTTAGTTTACTGTAATATACTCTGCCTCACTAGAAAACATGCCGGTTCTGCGCATCCCTCTACATCACCCTGCTGTCGAAACTGGTTCCCCTATGACAGGGTGTCTCGTGGGGAACTAGTTTTGGATGGTGCGTGGCATTATCTCTCGTGGGACAGAGTAGGTATAGTATATTAATAGAGATGTTAAAACCATAATATTTAAGGTCGAACAGAACCCGAACCAAACTTTTCTCTAAATTACGAACCCGAACCGTTCCGAACCTACACACTTTTTATCGAACCCGAACTGATCCGAACTCTTCAAATATTTAATCGAACTCAAACTGAACATTAAAATAGTAAAATTGGATATTATTTATCATTTAGCCACCTTACCACAGAATTATTGACTAAAGATTTTAGATTAGTGAGACCTAATAGAAACCTTATAGAACTGACTTTTATTTTTATTTATCTGGTTCGATTATCAAACAGTTCGTAACGTCTATATATTATGTTAATTTTAATAATGCTTTTTTAAGGTTACAAATATTTTTATTAAGATATTTGACACATCTCAACTAGTCAGCTGCTATATTCATACACCTTCCAAGTCCAAAAGACTTTTGACAATTTGTTTTAATTATATTAATGTTTTTTTATATCTAGTATTATGTTCATATGACTGATATTCCAATTCGTTTCCAAGAAATAGGGGTTATTAGTTAGTACTTATTACCTACCTACTTGAAAGTTGAAACACTTTATCAAATTACCAGTTGTTCAATAAAATTCTTCTATTGTCACCAATATTTCAATAATTTAAGTCAGGTACTGAAACAGTCAAGGCAGTAGCGGTAGGAGAGAGGGGGGTGACTTATTTTTTAAGGTAGAACAAGAGTTTTTATATTTTTCATGTACAAATGATGTGTCCAGTATCCATATTAAAAAAATTTCGGACCCCCGCCTCATATTTTTTTCAGTTACGGCCTTGCACCGAGTAATTCCTTTCTGTAATACTTACGTAATATATTTTGAACAAACGGTTTTCAAATGTGTATTTTAAACTACCTATATAAAAAAAACTAAATAAGTTAAAAAACACTAACTTCTATTCTAACTTAAATTACTATTTTTACCAAACTAACTTATAGTTTAACTTAGTTTTTGTATCAACGCATAACTTTAACTAGTTGAATAAAATGAATAACTTGCCCAACTTTGCTAAATAAGTTATAGCATATATAATATAATATGTAATATACCTACTTATTCTTATACTAGAACGATATTTTACCTACTATATATTACTCGTTTTTATATTTATAAATATGGTAAATAATTAAAAATATAATAATATGTGTACCTACAATTGATTTAACCAATGCCATTATGCATTAAAATTCCTAAGTGTTTAAGGAAGGTATGTATTAAGCAATATGAACCATATGTACTTAAATACTTTGCATAAATGGCTTCTTTTTATCAATAGGACATGTTCTGTATTTTTGTCATATTCAAAATAACCGCGCTTGGGATCATTAATTTGACCGCGTAAGTGCGTAACAGCCTGCTTGTTGGTCATCGAACGTTCTATATCACAGACTTCTATACTACACTAGATTAGGGCTGTGCGATTATTTTTATTAATCGATTATTTTAATCGATTATTCGATTAATCGATTATTTTTAATGAAGGATAAATAATCGAATAACCGATTAACCGATTATTCGATTAATATTCGAATATAATCGAATATTCGAATATAATCGAATATTCGAATATAATCGAATAATCGAATATAATCGAATAATCGAATATAATCGAATAATCGAATATAATCGAATATAATCGAATAACCAAGCGCATAACATTTCAAAACAAAAAAATAAATAGTTATTTTAGTTAAATAATAAATATAACAAATAATATTAATATAATAATATATGTCTTCCTAATGGCCTTGCTGCCGAGTGTTATCTATTTTTAAATAAAAAAAACAAATAATATTAAATAAAAATAAAATAATAATTATAAGTCTTGCATGTTTGCGCGGGTCTACCAAATTATACAATGACATTTTATATTTATAATCTAAATAAACTGATAATGATTATGGTTAATTATTAGATGCTATTTATATTTTATTATTCATTCGTAATATTTCTTATTGACTTATTGTTTACACGGAGTACGGACGTCGGACGCTAAACACTATTTCCGATTTCGTAACTAGTTCGTCTCCATTCTCCATCAGCACATGTGAGTTTTAATAATTATACCAAATAATATATTATACAGATTACAGAAATACAAAACAACGAAAGTAAGTACTTACTACCTACTGTCCTCCTAGTTATATTAGTTACTAGTGGCTAACTATATCTTATATATACATTGAGGAATTCATATAATTAAATATTTATTATTTATTTCATTAGTACTAAATACCAAGTACCAAGTAAGTATTCAATATGAGTGAGGTATGGCAAGTTTTTAGCAAAGACGATGGTGGACTTAAAGTGAAATGCTCAATATGTAAAAAGAAATATGCAAATCCAGGATCAAGTACAACGAACATGTGGAACCATTTAAAATTTAAGCACAAGCCAAAATTTATTGAACTTGATCGAATTCGAATGGGATTATCAGGAAGTGCATTTAATCAAGACGTTTCCAATGTTTCCATAGACGAAGATGAGTAAGTAAACACTTATAACTTAAGCACTAATGCAGATCATGATTCAATATAGTAAAATATTAGTTCAATATAAGTGTGATTTAAAATACATACAAATTGTAATTATTTATCACGAGTTTACGATTGCTAAGAGTTTTGAATTTTACCGAAAATAGTACCCAATACCTATATAATTTTTGCAATGCATGAAATTGTTTTTAAAGGTTATGCAATACTAATTTTTGTAGCGTTAAAATAATATTGTATTCGAACCTCCAACGAGTCCAACGCGAGTTATATTAGCTAACCCTTGAGATTTTATACATTTTATAAAAGTATATGTATGTCGAGTATTCAATATTTCAATTATTATTTATTAACTGTTGGTCAAAATTTTGTTTCATTTGTCTGTGTACACCAGGAGTGTCCTACCTTTTGTGAAGACTGGGCCACATCATATAGGTAGAAGTTGTAGTGGGACACATACTTTTTTTAATAATAATACATTCAAATTTAATGATTAAATTATAATCTATAATACAACAATACATTTTTTTATAATTTTACAATAGCGAATAATAAACAGAAATATTTTTACAAGTATTAATATTTAAAAATTCAATTATAAGTACACAGAAAAATATATTTATTTATAATAAAAAAAGTTTTAGTTTAAAAAAGATAAAGCATTAGTTTTTTAGATTCTGAGTGAAACGATGAATGTATTGATTTTACAATGATGTGTGTTTTTTATTTTTTTATTTTTTTATTTTTTTTGTATCTGTGTACACGATAAGTAGTCGAAATAATGCTTCGATTTTCGACTTCAGTATCTTGTTTGATTGGAAAGTCAATATCGTTGGTGCATTGGGGAGTTCAAAATTTAAATTTCCCAGTAGTTTTCACAAGCGCCGGGAAAAACAACATAAAAATTAAGGAAAAACGGGAATTTCTACGCAAAATCGATTTTCCAAAAAATCGATTTTGGTTATTGGCGTAACTCTAAAACAAATGAACGTATAAACATGAAATTTTCACTGGTTGTTTATATTTGCATTTTCTATACACGATAATATTTTCAAAATATTTTGATTTATTTTGAACTGTTTAGGGACATTTTCATTTTCCATTTTTTTTTAGTTTTTTTTTTAAAAATTTCAATAAAATTTTATTTGTTGGTTGCGAAAGCTTGAAAATTTAATAGAAGGTTCCTAATATGTTGTTTCAAAGGCAGATGAAAAATATTAAAAATCCTTTGTCACAATTTTTTTTTATAAGCATTTAAAGTTCAAAAATTGACAAAATATGGAAAAATCACGAAAATTAGCAAATTATTTTGAGTTAAGAATTCGTAAAAATTTTTCTTTTTAAATCTAAGATTTGAAAATCTAATACAAGATTACTCATAAGATTGTCTACCTTTATCAATAAAAAAATTTCTACCGGAAAGTCAAATTAAATTTTTATGAGCGTTTGAAATTCAAATTTTTACAACATTGGATATTCACTCGATTTCTCATGTGGCAATTTCCTTTTTTTGTTGTAATTAAAAAACGAATTACTGTAGATACATGAAAATTTCACTGAATGTTTATATTAGCATTTCCTATACACCCTACAATTTTGAAAATATTTTGACACTTTTTGAGCCGTTTACGGACACGTTTTTCTTATACAATGATATTGTATCATTGAATTCAAATTTAATAGCATCCATTATACAGTGACCCACTTGTAACCTACTGTACAGCAGAGCGACATCCACTTACCCACCTTTTTTAATGTGAAATTGCTTTTTTTTGTGAAACTAATGAATCAATATCTGGAGCCAATAAAGGTAAACACTAATAAGTAATAACGTTTATCTTTAGGCTCGATGCACACGTCCGTATGTAATATAAGATAAAATGCCGCAACGGTAAAAACACGGACGTTATTTGATGGTTGGTTTATCTTTATATTTTTAAAATAAATTTGTTCTCGTAATATTAATATATTATATATAATTAATTCATGGTTTTAAAATTGAAGTGGGGGCCGCATCAAAATCTACCGCGGGTTGGACACCACTGGTGGCCTGGTGTACACGATAAGTAGTCGAAATAATGCATCGATTTGCAACTTCAGTATCTTGTTCGATAGGAAAGTGAATATCGTTGGTGCATTGGGGAGGTCAAAATTTAAAATGCCCAGTAGTTTTCAAAAGCGCCGTGAAAAATAAATGAAAAATTAAGGAAAAAACGCGAGTTTTTACGCAAACCCGATTTTCGACAAAATTGATTTTGGTTTTTGGTATAACTCCAAAAGAAATGAAAGTAGATCGATGAAATTTTGACCGATATAATTAGATAATAGATAAACATACATTTTTATTACATTTTATTATATTATAAATTATTATTCATTTTTTTTTTTTTTTTTGATAATACATATTTTGAATGTTTAAGCACATATTTTTGTTGTATAAATAATACATACTTTGGTTATATAAATACATATAAATCCGAGCCCTAATAATGATAAATGAAACATAAAATACATAGGTATGGTACATGTTAAAATAATACATTAATTAAAGTTAAAGTAACCAAACCAGTACTACACCCTGGTACAAAACAACAATTTACCATTTTTAATTTGTAGGAACAAAAATACAAAATACAAATTACTATTGTTTTATGTATAATTATTGTTTTTAAATAACAATAATAAAATTTATTTGAAACTTTATCATTTTATGCATTGTTTATTTATAAATTTAATATTTTGATGAATAAATAATTATGTATGTATCATCCATGCCGAAGTGTCCAATTTTCACCAAAATCCCTCAACCCTTGTATATTTGTTCTGGATCTGATCCAGATCATAAAGTATTTGTAAGGAATAATAAATCAAGACATCAAGTTTAATTCAAAAAACGCACATAATCCCTATACTACATGCTATAATTGTAATGATATTATATCATTGAATTCAAATTTAATACCATCCATTATTCAGTGACGTACTTGTAACCTACTGTACAGCGGACTGCGGAGCGATATCCACTTGACCCCCTTTTTTTGTTAATTGAATTAAAGATAAAAATGTCTAAATATACATTTACCTATTTCATAATATTTTTATTAGGTCTGAGATGGAGGAATCAAATTCATTAATATCACAACCTTCTACTTCAAATTATGAACCACAATTAGGTCAATCAGATTCAACCGATGCATGTATTTATCCGTCTCCTATTACTGACACCTCATCAATAGCCATTGTTCACAAAACAAATTCAACACTAACTAAACAAATGAAAATGACACAATTCACTCTGAATAAAAGTGCAAAAAAAAAAATTGATAATGCACTTGCCTATTTCATTGCAACAAATATGATGCCGTACAGTTTAGTGGAAAAGGAGGGATTCAAACTATTTGTGAATGCGTTAAATCCTAGCTACAAGCTACCAGGTCGAAAAACTCTTACAGAATCCCGAATACCGTCTATGTATAGTGAAACACGTAACATTATAGGAAACATAATTAGGAGCGCCGATGTTTTTACTTTCACCACGGACTGCTGGACTTCAAGTTCAAACCAACCGTTTATTGGTCTCACGTGTCATTTTATCAACGCTAATTTCAAATTAACTTCAGCCTGTTTGGGTTGCATTGAACTGTCGGAAGACCACACTGGGGAGAATATAGCCGATGTAGTTCAAATGTTGTTTTTAGATTATGAGATACCGGATAGGAAAATATGTTCGATAGTGACTGATTATGGATCTAATATGCTAAAGGCTGTACGCAATTTAAATATACCACATGTAGCTTGTTTTGGCCATGCTCTTAACACGGCAGTTTCACGCATCTTTAATATGGACGAGATAAAAGATGTAGTCCATAAAGTCAAATTAATCCATAATATATTTGCCCATAGTTGGAAGGCAGTTCGAGAAATGGGAAAAGTTCAGGAAAAATTTAGCTTGCCAAATAAAAAATTTCCATCTTACTCTAAAACGCGTTGGTGGTCAATGTTGGAATTAATTAATGTTATTATTGAACAAGAACTTGGACTCACAAGTTTCCTACGAACATATAAAAATGGTGGATATAAAAATTTAGCTCTTCAAGAATCAGACATTATCGTATTAAAAAACCTAAGTTGTATTATACAGCCAATCCGGGAAATAACTGATAATTTAGCTGGCGATTCATACGTCACGGGCTCGGCTATACTACCAGTTATTTCTTCGCTTAAATCAAAACTATCTCAAATAACACAACTAAATGAAAGTGATGATACGGACATCAACGGAGGACAAATTAAAAACATGTATACAACTATTATTGAGGTGCTAGATCAACGCTATCAAGATAACAAATTACTGATTATGTGTACCGTATTGGATCCTAGGTTCAAAATCGAGTACATTGAGTATGATAATTTATCGGCTTTGAAGAAAACCATCGCTGAATTTTGTGAAACAACATACGAGAGTATCGAAAGTGATGGTTACGTCAACAATATTTCTAATCAACTGGCATCACAAAAAAAACCAAAAACTGGGTTGTCTGTAATTTTTGGTACTCCTGAAAATAATAATATGGATAATTTTCAAGTAAGAATTTGAAGATAAATTATTTTACTTTATTGTTACTACTTTTTTAATTTTATCATTTTAGGAAGTTCCATTAAGCCAAAAAATAAAAAATGAATTGGACTTGTACATTAACAATCCAAAAATTGGTGTTGAACAAGATCCACTAGATTGGTGGAACATAAACAAGACAACTTACCCTATTATATTCGTTTCAGCAAAAAAAGTTATGACCGTTCAAGCTACAAGCGTAGCGTCTGAACGTATTTTTAGTAAAGGTGGATGTATATTAACTGATCATAGATCATCGTTAACTAACGAACATGCCAGCCAGCTTATTTTTTTAACTATGAATAAGGACTATATAGATAAACCAGTATTTTAAATATTATTTTATTTTAATATAACTTTAAGATTAAGACTGACCCTTAAGGTAAACGGCAGTTCATATATTTGTTGTATAAGTTTATTTTATGTTTTTATGAATAAATCGTTTAAACCAGACTATTTATTTGATTACTAAAATGAGTATATTATTATTATTAAAACACTATAATATATTGTGTAGTATAAGTATGATTATTCGATTATTCGTCAATTACTATTCGATTAATCGATTATTCGATTATTCGTCAATTACTATTCGATTAATCGATTATTCGATTATTCGTCAATTACTATTCGATTATTCGTCATTACGGTTAAAAATCGTAATACTCTCAGATTATTCGATTAATCGATTATAATCGAACATTTAACTAATATTCGATTATTGTGGGAAAAAAAATAATCGCGCAGT
>CARXXK010001600.1:0-19549 GCA_949089665.1 Macrosiphum euphorbiae
ATTATATTATAGGTTATATTATATTGAGCTACTATATCTACTTATATAATTTAATTTGATTTTGAAATATTTGAAATGCCTATATATATACTGGGTTATCCATTTATCATAAAACACACATAATTTAAAAAACGATTAATGTTTTTGTAAATGTTAATTTAAAATAATTCAAAGTGTTACAAGAGAACATGTTTTTGTTAAAACTATTATTATTATTATCTCATGTTATCTCATGCGTTAAATGGATCATCCTGTACATAGGTATGTGACTTTAATTGGTGTGACTTTTAAAATATATTTATATTTGATATAAAAATGTATTAAAATATATGGTTAAATATTATATAGGTAAATGTAATATTTAAAAATAAGATAATTTTCAATTAAATTAATATAAATTAATCTACTTATAAGTTACCGTCTATACATGAATGTTAATAATATTATTTACTATTTTATTTATAAACCTTTATTTGAATTACATTGATATTTGAAAAGTGTATTATAATGATATCATTCATTTTTATGTGGCTCATACAATAATAATATTACTTATATCAATGTTTTTATCATTTGGTTAGGTTAGAATGTCTTACAAAAAAAAGTATTGCCTAAGTGATCGGTCAAAAAGAAGAAGGGTACAAGAGGAAGTAGAATTTCCTATAGAATTAGCCAACGTCAAAAAAAATTCAACATCCCATTTAGTTATTGAACCTAGTTTACCGAAATCAAAAAATATACTTGTCGCTGGTACTGGCGCATTAACTTCCTTAAGAGCCATTGATTCTGTCTTAACATAATATACTGATTTCACAAATGATAAAGAATTTTATGAAGAATTGAGACACTCTTCATCGTCAACTTCATCTTCCGATGAACAAATTGAAGATAATGAAGATATAACTTATTTTAATAATGATGTTGAATAGTTATCATTATTTAGTACTTTAATTGCTCAGTGGGGCAGTTTCATTAATATTTCTCCAAAATGCACTTAATGCATTATTAAAACTATTAAAACAGCATAAATGTTTTGAAGCATTACCTATTGATTCACGATCCATTTTAAATACAAAAAAAATAACCACTTCAAATTGTTTTGCCGTGGAGCCTGGAAAATATTATCATTTCGGTATTCTGAATGGAATTAAACAAAATATCCCTGATTGTATTAATGAAAATGAAATAATTCAAATTGTTGTTGGAATCGATGGTTTGCCAATTTTTAAAAGTAGCCCTGAACAATTTTGGCCTGTCCTTGCATATATCCGACCAAATAACAATGAAGTATTTCCAGTTGGGATTTATTGTTTGAAAGTAAAAACCATTGATAGTAATGAATTCCTAAAAGAATTTGTTGATGAAGGAAAAGAATTAATTGACAGTGGTGTTTATGTAAATAATAAAACATATAAAGTTTCGATAGATGTTCTTTGTTGTGATGCGCCTGCAAAATTGTTTATTTTAAAAACTAAGGGACATTCAGGTTTTTTTTCTTGCTCCAGATGTGAGCAGGAAGGCCAATATTTGTCAAACAGAACTTGTTTTCCATATAACTGATAACTGTCCACCCAAGCGAACACATAATAATTATGTTTTGAAAACACAAGAGGAGTATCATATTGGAAATATCTCTATTTTAGCAACTTTGCCCAATTTTGATATAACGACTGGGTTCTGTCTAGATTATATGCATTTGGTTTGTCTAGGAACTGTTCGTAAACTAATATTATTATGGATGAAAGGACCCAATGAAGTTCGCTATCCATCATGGAAAATCAAAGAAATCTCCAGTTATATTCAAACTATTAAAAACAAAATGCCTTGTGAGTTTGCAAGAAAACCTATTAACTTAGATGAAGTAAATAGATGGAAAGCAACGGAATTTCGTATGTTTTTACTATATTATGGCATAATAGTTACTAAACCATCATTGAAAGATCAACACTGGAATAATTTTTTTTAATTTAAGTATATATATGATTATTTTATTAAGTCCTGATCATTTTAAATACATAAATGTTGACGTCAATTATTAGACAGTTTTGTTAAAGATTTCGAGATTATTTATGGCCGTTACCTCATTTCTCATAACATTCATGGTTTAACTCACTTATGTGATGATTATGACAAATTTGGGCCACAATTGTTCAGCCTTCCCTTTTGAAAACTACATGGGGTGCTTAAATAGAATGTTAAGGAAACCACATAAACCTTTGAAGCAAGTTGTCAAAAGATATAGTGAAATTTGTTCACTTAAGTCTAACACTAAAACTAAAAATGATGCACCTTATTTTTCTGGACTCCATACACATGGTCCTACATTGTCAAGTTCAATAAAAGGAAAACAGTTTACCACTTTGGTATTAAAAAGCATGACAATTAAAACACATCTGGAAAAAGATTCATACTTTTTAACTCAAGAAAAAAAAGTAGTAAAAATTGTCAACATAATTAAGAAAGAAAATTCAGAAGACGTAATACTTATTTGTAAAATATTTGACAAAAAAAATGAGTTATTTATCAAACCTATAAAATCTAGTAAATTAGATATTTATGTTGTTAAAAATTTAAGTTATAATTTTCATGAGTTTAATATTAAAGATATTAAAAAAATAATGATTCTGTTACCATCTAATAATAATGATTTGATTGTAATACCTATTATTCATTCAACTATTAATATTTAGGAACCTTATAAAAATGTTTTATGCTCATCCTTATATTGTATTAAATTATATTCTATATAAGTGCTAATTATGTCAATTATTATGAATAATATATTTAAAATCAAGCCCATTTATCATAATTATATCAATGTATGTAGGTATCTACATAATTAATTAATACCTATATTTACATTATATAATATGTTTATTAACATTTGTTCTCTGGTTATAATAAAGAATAAGAAGTCTAAATAGTAAATACTTAGTTTATAATTTTCATCTTAAATACACAACTTTTTTTTTTTGAAAGTGCTTATAATATATAATTACTAGTTATTGTATTAAATTATAGGTTTTGTATTCAGTTTCAATCATATTTGTAAATACATTTGGTATTTTAAATGTGGTCTGTGGTTCTTTGATGATAATTCCGTTGAAGTGGTACCGGCCTATTGGCTAAACAAAAATACATGCCCTAGGCCGAAAAAAAATTCAAAAAAATTCATTCAGAAAAGGACCAAACCAAATGAAATTGAGTTCGATTTTTTAAAGGCTCGTAAAATGGGAAAAGATAGAGGTATGTACAGTATATTATATAACTTAATATATAGCTGAACATTATTGAAATGATTCATTGTATGATTATTGTATGTTATTCACATATAACATATTTATTTTTATTTTTATTTAGATAGTTATACTTTAGCAAGGGAAAAAGCTAAAAAGGCAGAGTATACATCCGACTTATCAACAACACCAACCAAGCAAAAATACAATAATATGAAACCTACATTAAAAACTAAAAAAAAAGATAAATGTCAACAAAAAGAAAATAGTGTTTTATGGAATCCATCTTCAAGTGAAAGTATTAGTTGATAAATTTATATTATTGCTAAATTTAAGAAATTTCATTTTTCTCCAATTTTTATTATAAAAGTATAAAAACATATTTTTTGTTGATGACAATTATAATACCAACCGAGAATCAAATTTAAGTCCTATGGCAGAAAGTATTCTAGTATTATCTGGTAAGTTGTAATTGACAAAGTAAGCGATATGTGTATTTAGTAACTAAAATATAATTAATCACTGACTATAATAATTAGAACATTGAATTATAAACACTAATAATAAAAAATGACAGTTCATTTTTATGTTATTTCTATTTTAAATAAAAAATGAAAACTAACTGCATACTAAAATAATAAATATTAAATGGTATTACCTAATGTATGATGTATATTAAATATTTAAAAAAAAATTGTATTTGATAAGTATATGAACTTAATTGTAAGGGGATACACCTAATTTATAATAGTATTTTAAAAAATGTATAGTTTTAAACATTCTTTTTAATATAGGTACGCCAAGTTCTCCAGCTATACAGCTAATCCCGACAATACCTTCAAAAATATCTAATAGTTCTCAAAGCACTGTTATTTCCGTAAAAAAAAATTAAATTTCTATAAAACAAGTCATCTCCAAGTCCAATTTCTACACCTGATAAGATAACAAAAATCACTGGTAATTCATACTTTAAGAATTGTCTTAATAAATTGATTTATAATCTATTGTATACATGTTTTGTTTGATTTATCTTATGTTATCTACTCACTTTGTTAATTTTAGTCTTAATTGTACGTCTATTATATTTATATACAAAAGTTGCTTGACACGAACAAAAAAATTGGACTAATATTTGAATAAAATATCTCAAGTGCAATAATTAATTCCATAAAATGCACATATTTTTAATTTAATTTAAATTGTTGCTAGATGAGATTCTAGAGGGGATTACACATGTTATTGATGAATCTTTCATTGGTGTAGTCAACACATCATCATCACCATTTAAGGTTTCTGATGCATTTTATGTAGATACACAACAGTCAGCATCCTTTTCCAATGAACCACAAATATCAGCACCCAATGGAATACTTGGTGAGTAATATATAAATTAAATTACAATATAATGTTAATTTTATAAATGTATAAATGTATAATTTATTTTTAATCCCTATATAGAATTTCTTCAAAAAATGAATCTAACCGTCTGTAATATAAAATATGATATTAATTCATTAAATGAGAAGGTTGATAAAATGTATGATATTATATTATTGGAACCAAGTCGCTTTGATCATTCATCTAGAGAAAAAAATACTGAAGATATATTCCAAATGGAACTATCAAATCTTCCATTGGAAACAGAAGATGAGCTGGAGGAATTTGAAAAAAAACTTACAGCCAATAAAGAATTTAGAATGAAACTGGTAAAAATAAAATTCTGAATATGCTATACGCTTATATTAATAGTTATATAAATTATTAATTGTGTACAGATTGCAGAGCTCAAACGTTTTTCACGTAGCACATTGCCCAGTACTGTGCGTGTTATATTGAGAAAAATGTTTACAGATGCATTGCTTGAAAAGTTTAGCTACAAGTGTTTGAAAAAAAATAAAGTATTCTATACCTTGGCTACATATACAGTAATTTTTGGTGAGAATTTGTTTAGTTAAATATAATATTTCTAATTATTCCTTAAGCTTGATTAAACTTTTATAAATATATAATAAAAATGTATAATACAATTATTAGCTATAATTACTGATTAAACATTTTTTAGCAATAATAAATAATTAAAGTACTATTGTAGGGTACTATCAGGATGACTGTTATTAACATGTATAAAAAAAATTCTTGAAGTGAAAGAAAAAGCAAAATATATTATAGCAGTGGTGGTTCTTAAAATCAGATGGGGTTGAACAAAAATGTAATATGGATAAGTTTACTTTATTAAATTTGTTTAAAAGTTTAAAACCCAATAAAAAGTCAATGTATAATACAATTAAAAATATAACTTAATGTTTTATGTCTCCCTATCAAAATATGTTAGGTACCTTATGACTTACTCAGTATAAATCCACTGTGCCACTATCAGGCCAAATAATTGAGTAATAATCCAAAAATGTTTCTATACCAGTATTATATAGTATTGCCATGTGTATTACTTTTGTTATTTTTTTACTTTGTGATAACATGTTAATTATATAATAAATACAACTTGCTTTGTAGCAAATAAATATATAATGAAAGAAAACAATATAATTATATGCTATATATTAATTAATATATTTAAAAATTTCATGATTTTCAGATGCAATAAAACAAATGAAAAAATTCAAATTTAGCGATGCTGTGGATATTGAGACACCCATAAGAACATTTATTTCTGGAGCTGAATTCCGGGAACCAAAGAAAAATCCACCTATTTCTAATGAACTATCATCTTAATATAATTTTTGTTTAAATACTATATTTTATGGTCAAGACCTGCAGTATAAATATTTATATCTGTTTAAATTGTTATATTAATACAATTATTAATTAAAAATAATAATATATACTGTTATTAACATGGAAATGAAAAAAATGGATTTACAATATTCTTTTCGTTTTTAAGTTTTCATTATTTCCTTCCTATATCAAGTATATCATAACATATAATTGTTGGAATTCATTTAAATACAATATAATAATTAATTGATTAAATAAATAAATAATGTACAGGGGTGCAATTTCAATGAAAAAAAAAAATTAGAGGTGCTAAAGTCATTTATTATTTCAGTTACCCATACCTAGTCTTATTATCATAGAATACATAATGAGTAACTCTCCCACCCCACCATTTGACATTAAATAATCACATATTTAATGTTTTTTATTATATTTACATCATATAAAACGTATTATTAACCATAAAAAATATGGCAAATTGATATTTGATAATGGTTTGATATATATTATCAATAGTATGTTAGGGGAACAATATTTTTAAAATAATACAATTGTATGGTTTTATTATAATTTTCAAAATAACAATATATTGATGTTTATTTAATTTCAAACCGGTGGCCAAACAACAATATATAATCATTAATATCATATTATTTAATCAAAATATGATGAAATCCAAATGATTAAATAATGTCATTATTAAAAAAGTAATAACATATAAACAATCAAAAAATGTTATATTGCTATATGGGTAGGTAAAACTATAAATACGTTATTAAATTTGTTTCTAATATAATATTGTAATACTAATACACTACTGTTTTGTAAAGAGTAATACATAATATGTTGTGGTTTTTAGGTGGAACTCATTCTACGATGCAATGAATGTTATAACTGATAATCATGATAATCTTAATGAAATTTGTGTCAAACTACAGTTGCCTATTTTTTCACTTACTCAAGAAGTTGGTTTTTTAATTGAATACTGCAAGGTAATACTCATATTATGTAATACTCAATTTTATATTTAAATATTTTTAAGTGTTCAAACATAAAAAGTTGTTAAAATTAAAATCGATACTTCCAGGTTATGAAACCAGTTGCCCGAGTTTTAGGTATATTCCAAGGAGAAAAAAAATTTGCATTGGTTATTTATTACCTACCATTAGCACAATAAATAATTCCTATAATGAGATGAAAAATCTTAAGTTTTGTCAACCTCTTGTTCTCAGCTTAAAGAAAGGATTAGCTAAAAGGTAAAACTATTCTTACAAATAAATTATTTTTACTTTATTTTTTACTATCAATTATCATACATGTTATGTTTTACCTTTAAGATTTCAAAGATACATGACTTGCGAAAACTGTCAAATATCAGCTGTCTTAATTCCAAAATTTATACTGAATTGGGCCAAACCTCATGACAAAGTTATTATAAGACAGGGACTGATTGATTATTTGATCTCAGATAATGAGAAGGATGATAATACTGATAATAGTTTGTCACTACCCATGTCAATATTCAGATTACTGGAACTTGGAAGTGATTCGGAAGATGATTTTTTACAGTTTGGGGACACTGTAGAAACAGATTATTTTCCTAACAATAACGTACAAATGTTGGTGGATACCTATCTATCAAACACACTGATAAAAACACCTAATGATTTACCTTTACCATTGAAAAAAGCATACATAAGGTTCAATACAGCGATACCCTCATCAGCTCCTGTAGAAAGGCTGTTTAGTGCAGGAGGGCAATTGATGGAAAAAAGGAAAGGAAAAATGGCTGATAAAAATTTTGAAATGACTTTGTTACAGAAATATAATAAATATTTCAATATCATGTGATAAACCATGCAAAAAAATGTATAATTATTAAAGTTTTTAAAGTTTTTGTTTTATAAATTTAAATATAAAGGAATTATGTTGTAAATTATATATTATGCGAGTTGCAATAATGTTTTTAATAAAATTAATAATTTTAAATTACAAATTGACAATTGTTATGTTTTAATGTTATATAACTTATATAGTTATATATATGAAGGTCATGTACTCGGCTTCACGTATTATGACATTCAATTTTGCTATACGATATAAAACAATTTATTTGTTAAATGTTAAATTATTAATTTGAGATGAGTAAAGTTTAATTTAATAAATACTAAAAAATTAAAAGGGTATACAGTGTACATTATGATAAATGTTAATGTATAAATTAGAAACTAGAAAGACACATTCACTCTTTATGTGATTTACTTAATAATTAAAAAAAATAGATTAACTTTTTTTAAACTGAGTTAAGATAATTTTTTTTTCTATATTAACTTCTAACTTATCGAGTTAAATTTATAATTTGTTAACTGTTAACTTTTAACTTATCGATCTTATGTCCTCTTAACTTAACTTAACTTGAGTTAATTATTTTCATTAAATTGCCCACCTTTGGTTTTCAATAATTAGTTATTATAAATGATTATTAGGTAGGTACCTATATTAAATGTATAAGTTCATCACATAATAAAGAAATTTATAGTTGTTCTTTTACATTTAAACATAAAATATAATAGGTAGGTATATCATCATAAATAACTGATAATAATTAATTACTCACAGTAAAAATCATCTGTAACGTTTTCCTCATTCTTTGATATTCTTAAAAATGACGTTCTTTTTCTCCTCCTTTTTCCATTTTTATTGTTAATGCACAATGTTGTCTTGCGATTTGGTGACAATTTGCCTTTAAATGGTAAAATAAAAACAAAACCAATAAAATATATACATACATCTAATGAGAGGGTTTACTGAATAATACATTTTACGATGTTTGTCTTAAACACACAACATAATAACATATAGTACTGCAATACTATTATATACTTACTATTACTTGGACTCATGGTCTATGTTAAAATTTCAAATGACCAGCGCTTGAATATAAAGTTTCTGAAATGAAAACAAAACGTATGGTTTAGTTTCACATGGTTATTTCATTGCGATCACAACCGATTAGTACCTATTACACTAAAAAAGACGATTCAGGTGAAAAACATGCGTTTAAGCATGTTCAGACATGTTCAGCTGAATCAAGGATAAACGTAAGGAAACGTTTAAGTTGTTTAACCGATTACTGCGTTATAATAATTATTAATGAACAAGCAGGTCGCAACTAGTAACGAGCTGGTGCATGTTAATGATAAAATATGAAAAACGTTTTTATAAGCAATAATATTATAGTAACTATTATAAATTAGAATAATATTCGTCGCGAATAATGCTGAAATTAAAAACTACACAGAGTATAACAGATGAAAAGCCGACATTCGCTATAAACAGTAGTTACTCACTTTAAAACCGCTACCACAATGGCGACGACTGTATACAACAGACCACGAGGACTAGCATGTCATATTGTCATCCGGTGCGCGCGCATCACGACGCATGCCAACACCGCCAAAGGTCAAACAGAGTGGCAAACCTTAAAAACAATAATTTACAGTGATGCCATGCCATCGCTACGCTCCTCGGCGCTGTCGCTCCCCTCCGCAAATCGAAAATATCCCTCGACTTGTTGTGCAATACCCAAGGCCGTAACTGGGAAAAAATTTCGGTGAGGGGGTCTAACATTTTTTTAAATATATATACTGAACACTTCATTTTTACGTTAAAAATATAAAATTTTATTATTATCATTATTAAAAACATAAGTCATTATTATAATATTCAATTTACATAAACATAGGTAATAGTTGGTTGTTTATATACATATAGACTTATTCAAATTACTTAAAAGCACAAATTAAAAAAAGATAAATTAAAAAATTCAATTTTTTAAATATTCAATTTACAAAATAATTATTAATTTATAGTCTATAAGCATGCAATATGTTGACTGTTTTATTTTACTAAAATAGCTCTATCTTTTTGAAGAGCAAATTTATTCAGGACGTCTTCGGGATCCACTTTTGATATTTCTATGAACACTTAATAATGCTAGGCCATTTAAACGGTTTTGTCCAATAGCGTTTCACAAAAATGTTTTCATCCATTTCAGCGTTGAGAACGTTCTCTCGGGTGTTGCAGTTGAAACTGGTAATGAAGCTAAACATTTTAATAAAAAGTATATACACGGAAATAAAACAGAATTACAATTGTTTAATGTTTCAACGGCTGTACTAGGACGATCGATCGGAGAATGTGAGATCCATTTTCTATTCCGTAGTTTAATTTCTGTTTGTAATAAATCCATATCTATATAGTCAGAATATAAATTAAAATCTGTAGCTGATATTGCAGCTTTATGACACATTTTTGGTATTAATAAATATAAAGAAGACAAAACTGTTTTGTGTTTTGAAAATCTATCTTTTAGTTGTTGAATAAAATCGTCATAAAAAGGAATAGCAATAGCTATACGAAAATATTCTTAACATTAAAGTTGTTGTAAACGGGTAACATGATATGTATGAATGTGTTGACTCAGTCAAGTGGCGAGTGGTGCGTGTATGAGAACCTTCTGGTTCCCACGGACGCCTACGTGACTCCTACGTGACACTGAGCGAGCACATTGCTTGGGACAGGCGATGGGCACAGCCCCGCCAGCTAGAGGCAGTCGAGTCTGGTCAAAAGTGTTACTAAGCAGAGCATCCATTTTAGTTTATTACAGAGCCTCATATAGTTTTTATCAGAACCTCTCATAATAACAGTGTTTTTTATTATATACAAGGTGATTTTTTTATCATTGAACACTCATTATTTCAAAAAGTATTAATGTTTAAGAAAATATTTTTTTACATAGTTTCAAGTTGTTAAAAAACAATATTTTTATTAAAAAAATATATTTTTAAATATTTTTTATCCTTTTAATTTTTTAAGTTTTTTACTTTTTTGAATGACAACGTGTAATTTTAATTTGATATTCAAAAACAGAATATTTTTCTGATTATTTTAATACATAAAAATTGAATTTAGGGCAAGTAGTTTATGAGTTATAAGTATTTAAAGTTTAGATGAGCGGAGTAGAGGACAAACATTTCGCGGGGTAACCCCGTACCACTCTACTCCGCTTATCTAAATATAATATAATATTAGGATATAATATTCATATTATCATACGCGCCGCCGCCGTACGTAGTAGCTGTGAAACAGAGCTCCGTACGCACAGACAAAGAGAGTTCGGTCGCCTTCGTCGTCGTCGTCACCGCCGCCGCCGGGACAACCTGTTACTACTTCACAATACGAGACAGCGCTCTGAGCACATTTACGGGGAGATTTCGGTCGCCTTCGTCGTCGTTGCCGCCACCGTGTTACGCAGTGTGTATACGCAGACTGCAATATTGCCCATTAATTTTATTAACTTAGATTCACATTTGCACAATATTGCAGAAGCGTTTTGTGAACCAAAAAACAATATTTTAATTTGGTTTAAATGATAACACTGAATGAATATTACACTAACAATATTGTAATTTGGTTTAAAAGATAACACTGAACGAATATTACAATAAAAATATTAGTTAACATTATTTTAGTTGGATCAAATTAATATTGCCTCAATCTTTTACTTTCAATTTACCATATTGTATATAATTAATTTATTAATATATTATATTATATAATGCAATCTATTGTATTCATGTATGAGAGTACATATATATTTGTAGATGTGTGTGTGTGTCTGTATATTTGGGGCTCTTGGGTTCTGCCGTTGCTTGCTTTACTGACCAAACTCTCCAATCAGCTGGTTCGTGCAAGCTATATATATATTATATTATAAGAGTTTAAACTCCTGTATACAAAAAATCACAATGAAAAATAATACAAATGTGAATATTATTATTAACAATTTAAATAAAATTTAATAAATAACACATACGTATGGATACTGTAATGCATCATTAAATACAATATAGTTGAATGAATCCTCATCAAATTTGCACTCAATCCTGTATTCCCCAAAACTTTCATTTGTTTATGGTTTGGTTACCATTGAAATTAAACAAATTTTTTTTTTTAGTATAGAGATATAATTGATTACAAAATAAAAATAGTCATGAATTAAATTATGATAAAAATTGAATAAATAAAGAACAATATATTCAGAATAGTCATGACTTCTTTATTTATTGGATGTCCAATACATTACAAATATATATATATATATAATGACAATAATATAATTACAGTAATATATATATATATAATAAGTTAGGAAATATAATAAATTTAAATACATAATTATGTAGTATTAATATTAGTATTATTGCTATAGCCTTTTGCATTATTTCGTTTGAGCCTAAAAGGCGCTCGGGCCAAGTAACACTTCAATTTTACTTCTATTTGTTGTTGGCCGATGTCAGAAAACTTTTTAATGCTCCGGATAGACTCTATAAATAAACCATATAATATTCAATAAACCAATTTATCTTTAAAATACATACAATTTATAATAATTACAGCTATAGAAAATTTAAACTTTTTAAAAGTATACCCTAATATAATACTAATATATCTTTATACTAGCATTAATAATAGTTAAAGCCAATATAAAGATATTAATATTATATTAGGGTATACTTCTTGAAAGTTTAAAATTTCTATTCATTAAGAGGACGTGTCACCCAAAAAAATCACTCGAAAAATTCCTTTAAAAACATGTTTGCGCGTTCCAATAACATGGGTTACTGAGTGGTCTTATCATAAAAACACTTATGAACAAAATTGTAGAGGAGAATTTTATCTGGTTCCGTAAGAAGCCCGATGTTTGAAATTTTCATTTCTAAGTCCTAAAATTAACTTCCGGAAAATGAAAAAAAAGTGTATTATTAATCATTATATATTTCATGATGTTTTAAAGATATCAAAAATCCGGCTTCTTACGGAACCATATAATATTCTCCTCTACAATTTTGTTCATAGGTGTTTTTACGATTAAACCACTCAGTAACCCATATTATTGGAACGCGCAAAGTATGTTTTATAAGAAAACTTTAGAAAATTACGCTCGGCAAGTGCTGCGCCCGTAGGCAGTGGCAGCGTTCGATACTAGCTGTGCATACCGGGTGCGACTCGTTTGCGCACATTTACCTTTTTTACGGCACGTTTGCGCACAAAATCACAACTCGTTTGCGCACACATATTTTGGGTTTAAATTATAAAGGTACAACTCATTTGCGCACATTTAACTTTGAGCAGAACAGCACATTTCCCTTCTTACTTTAATATAGGCTTAGGACCATCTGTTTTGTACAGGCGTGATTAAAAAAGTGCATGTCGTGTGTGTCTGTTCTGAATAAATATATAATTGTACAATTAATAAGAAGTAATAGAAGTTCTATGCGTGTTTGTCATTTTTAAAATTTTTTATTTTTTTATTATTAACTAACCTTACTACATCACTCAAGGAACATTTTTTATTTGCACACCTAAAATGTGTAACACTAGATTTAAAAGTTCGAAATTCTCTAAATTTATAACTATCTATATTTATACACTTTTTACCTCGACGCTTTTAAAAAATATCACAAATTTCGATATCCATAGTCACTAGTCAGTATAGGTAGTACCGCTTTCTGGCAAACGACTGCTTAAAAATATTATGATTAATACACGTCGATTATTTTAAATGATGATAATGACTAATGATATATTTAATATTGATACGCCGGTAATTTGCACTAATAATTTGTACCGATAATCAATTACTTTAGGTAAGTCCAAATTTAAAAATATAAAATTTATGTTATGCAGTGTTTATATTGTGCGCAAACGAGTCGTCCGTTTTTAGGTTAACGACGGTATTAGTTGTGCGCAAACGAGTCATCGATATCTAGGTAAACAATTTGGATTGTGCGCAAAAGAGTTGCACCGGTGCATACCACCACCCCGCGCGCATTAACGGTGGTACCGCACTATGGTCAAAACAGGTTCTCTATCGCAGCCGACCGCCCGTGCATAGTTTATAAATAACCAGATAAGACAATGATTATTATATTTGTCACAAATATTATTTAATTTGGTTCGATTTTATATTTTGTATTCGTATCCGAATTTTATACAAATAAAAACTATACTTTTGTTCTTCAAGTAGGTAATAGTGTAATACGGCTTATTGAAGGGGTTTACAATAAAAATACCTATTATAAAAATTGTAGAGGAAAATTTTTTTAACAATCGTAAGGAATCCGATTTTTGATATCGTATTTCAATCGTAAAATATCGCATGGTAAATTAACATTTTTTTTTTTACTTTTTATCGATTAATTATTTAACTTATTAATAAAAATATAAAAAATCGAGCTTATTTCGATTGTTGAAAAAATTCTTCTCTACAACTTTTATAATATGTAGTTTTGCTGTAAACTATTTAAATAGGCAGTATTACTTGAATTATCGAACAATTTGGGTATGATAAAAAAAAGTAATAGGTACTCAAAAAACCATTTATAACAATTAACAGAAATCATTCAATGTAGACAATCTGAGCCACAACCAGGTAAAGTGGTACATATTGTAAATTGAATATAATTTGCGAAAGGATATTTTAAATAGTCCATACCATATATTTGGCAAATACTCTAATTTTGCCCGATATTTTTGCACTGGAAGAAAGTTATACGAACTGAATTTGATCGACGGAGTATTGCAAAGTGGTTTGATGAAAGAAATGACAACTGCACTTAGACGTGTTGCTGATAATGCAAAAAGTTTATTACTTGATGTTGATAACAACATCTGTGAACAGTTTAAGGGGATTCGATTCAGCGTATTTATTTCATGATTTAGACCTAAAACCCTGACAAAAATACGCCTACTTAGAATTATCAGATTTCAATTCTGTAAAAAGATTCGAGTTCATTGACGATTTTCCTAGGTTATTGTTTGAATCAATTTTCGATATTTTTTTAGAATTCACGTTAAATCATATTTCGATTTCTCAATTTTTTGAAAATTGTTTGTGTCTTTCTTTAAAAAGTTAAACAGTTATTCAAAAATTGACTCCCACAATAACCTAGAAAAAAGAACGATGAATTCAAATATGTTTACAGAACTAAAATCCGATCATTCTAAGTTATCGTATTTTTGTCAGGCTTTTAGGTCTCAATTGATTGAAATTAGTTTCTCGTTGGAACAAATATTTTATGATGTGACATGTGCATGCGGGTGCGAACGACTGATTCCGAACGTATCTACGCACACTAATGATCATTTACTTCGCACACAAACACACTGCGAAACGACTATAATACATCGAATTGCCTATACACGACCCCTTATTAAATCACCGGATCGAATCCCCTTAATAGTGTCATTAATAAGCACATAGGCGGTAAAAGAATTAATTTTTCTCAAAAACAGTCGTACAACACTAGAATATATACTGCTGTAGTATCATTTAATACAGGTGGCAATTATATACGAGAGCTTCACAAAAAAATAACAACCAAAAGTCCAGGTACATTATTTAAAAAGTACCTATAATGAGTTTAATTAATTAATTTTAATTTTATAATATTATTATAGCATGAATTAGAATTTAATTGAAATTTTGAGTTTTTTACAACAACGTTTTCAAATTAAAATTAAATAAATACTACCAAAACTTATATTTCACATTTCACGTTTTTATATTTTACTATATGGTATTAGCTATGAGTAAATTAAAAATTTTTCCATATTTTGTCAATTTTTGAACTTTAAATGCTTATAATAAAAAAAAATTGTGACATAGGATTTTTAATATTTTTCATCTGCCTTTGAAACAATATACTAGGTGCCTTCTATTAAATTTTCAAGCTTTTTTAACCAACAAATAAAATTTTATTGATATTTCCAGAAAAAAAACTAAAAAAAAATGGAAAATGAAAATGTCTATAAGCAGTTCAAAATAAATCAAAATATTTTGAAAATGTTATCGTGTATAGAAAATGCAAATATAAACAACCAGTGAAAATTTCATGTATCTACGGTTGTTTTTTTTAAAGTTACACCAAAAACCAAATTCGATTTTGCGTAAAAATTCGTAAAATTTTGGTTTACAATGTACCGAAGCGGATGCATGTGTATTTAATGCTTATAACTGTTGCAATAGCCAAGGCTAGGACCACACAATAATATAATATGATTACTATAGTATTACGCGTGGTGTACGTGGCACAGTATATTAATTACTATTAACGAGTGCCACAAGGAAAAGTTAGTTTCTAAAGTACTAGAGGAGCCATAGCGAATACTTAAGTGGGACCTTGTAAAGGACCATGTAATCTGACTGCTGTCTACTATATAAAAGCTCCCCAGCAGGGAGACCGGACACACTATTTCTGCGTGACGACTAGTTGACAGTATTCATGCTAGAGATATTTGTCTTAAGTTGTAACATTACTCTGAGTGCTTTAAAAGTATTAACCACTAACCTTTGGTCAATAAATTTATAATAATAATTAATTTGACTACATGTTACTTCATTTGATTCGACCTTGTCAACTGAACTCCACATCTGGTTCGCAACATAACAGTAAAATTATCATTTTCTGTCGATGTGTATGTCGAGGTATTTTATACAGTCGCTGGCGACCACTTGGTGTCCGTTCACTGTAACGTTCATGTCATTGTGTGTCCTCGTTTTTGTGATGATCATGGCTTCGCACTTGTGCTCGGCCAGAGATAGCCCCACTCGTGTCAGCCAGTCGTGGACAATGTTTGCAGAAGAGGTGAGTAGCTGCTCCAGTTTTATCGAGTCTCGGGCTCTGGCTACTAGTGCGACTTCGTCCGCAAATGCCAGGTATTCTACTCACGCTGGCAATCGAGTACGCAATAGTCCGTCGTATAGTACGTTCCACAGAGTTGGCCCGATGACTGACCCTTGTGGTACTCCGCATGTGACGTTGATTTTTGTCGCGTCATTGCCTTCTCCGAAGCTGAGGGTTCGGTCTTCTAAGTAGCTGCTTACTATCCGTTGGATGTATCTAGGGACTTCCTTCTCGTGGAGGGCTTCTGTTATTGCCTCCCAGGGGGCGGAGTTGAAAGCGTTCCTTATATCAAGTGTTAGAATGCCAATTTTTTGGTTTGGCGTAATTGTGTTTTTTAGTGTTTTTAAAGCGTTGATGGTGGAGCGTCCTTTTCGAAAGCCAAATTGCCTTTCGTGAAGCCCGTCGTTGATGTCCAGGAAATTTCTCAGACGATTGTCTACTATTTTTTCAAATAACTTGCCGAGACAGTCGAGAAGGCATAATGGCTTGTACAAGGACGGTGTGTCAAGGGGCTTATCGCCTTTTCGGATGAGTACCAGTCTTAATGAGTGTGCGTGGACTCAGCGTCACTATGCTCTTGACAATTTCGTTTGTGATCCCGCCTGGTCCCGGATCAATTTTTGATTTGAGGCTTCTCGCTGCGTTCTTCAGTTCGGTCTCGTCGACCTCTAAGTTCGGATAACAGTCCAAGTTCATTGGCCAGTTGATCTTCTCCCTTTCCGGGTGTTGCGGGAACAGCCCGTCTACGATGTTGCAACCTACCAGGGGTATCGAGCTCTGGGATTGGAGGTGGTCTGGTGAGTTTGTCCATGACCAGCTTGTACAGGAGTCCCCACGTGTCCTTCTGTACTATGTCGCACAGATCTCTCCATGCCGACTCCTTTGCCCTCTTAATTGCGTTCGCAAGTTCTCGTCAGGCTGCTTTGGCGTTCTTTTCCTCATCTGTGCTGCGTGCTGGGCCGTGTTTTTTCCTCTTTCGCTGGAAGACTCTTTGTAGATGGTTTGCAGCGTTCCGGAGCGAGTTTATTTCAGGACTCCACCAGTGTACAGATTTCCTAGCCTTCCTTCCGCTTTCACCTGTCGGACGGCAATCGTTTATGGCTTCCGTCAGTGCCAGCGCGCACTGGTCTGCGTCTGGGCAACTTTGTACGGTGCGGTCGAGGTGGTCTGATTTTAGTAGGGCTTCTAACTTGTTTACGTCGATCTTGTGGACTCTTCGCTGTTCCTCGCTAGGCGGTAAGAGGGCGGTCTCGAACAAGATGTAGTAGTGTTCGCTCAGTGTCTCTCTGTCAAGAACCATCCACTTCGACATGTTCTGGGCTGTGCGGGGGGTCGCTATTGTCAGGTCAATAATTGTTCCTTTGTTGAACGTTCTTTGTTTCCCTTTATTGCAGATCACCAGGCCGGTGGAGTTTATCATGTCCGTCAGTTTGTCTCCTCTTTTGTCATTCTTTGGGCAGCCCCACTCCGTGTGCTTTGCATTAAAGTCACCTGTGAGGATCACCTCTGTTGTCTCGCTTCTTATTGACCTCTCTAGTCTGGTTACGAAGTCTTTATAGTCTTGGATGGTAGAGTTGGGTGACCAGTAGCATGAGTACAGTCTTGTTCCCTGTACTGTGACCCACCTGAATCCTGCCTCTCCAAGTCCTTCCTTGTCTAATCTCATTTTGTTTCTGTTCACTATGGCTGCCTTGCCCGATGCGTCTGCGTGCCAGTTTGGCCCCTCTTCTCTGTGGAATTCGCTGGTCAGTATGAAGTCTACCGCCTCTTCTGCGTCTACTTGGTGTAGCAGAGCCTGAGCTGCTTTGCAGCAGTTCAGGTTTATCTGCAGATATTTAAACATTTTTGATTTGCGTTTGGGTGACACTGTCAGTGTGTGACACTCTCCGCTCGTTTGCGCGTGGATTCGGCTTTCTCGGATCCATCGCTCTCTGGTATGCCGTACATTTCCCACTGCCTGGGTAGTGTTCCGTTTGCTCGTTTATGTCCTTGCATGCCCCGCACTTGGGTGGGGATGTGCATGTGAATGCCGTGTGCCCTTTTCCCGTGCAGAGGGAGCATTCTTCGGAGCGGTCTATTCCGGTGCAGAATTGTTTGCGGTGTCCATATCCGAGGCATCTGAAGCACTTGGTGGCCCTTATTTTAATCTTCACTCTGGCGTAGACCCATCCTATTTTGATTCGCCCTACTTCTGCAAGTTTGTGGGCGTCTATGCTCTTCATTTTCACCGTGGCTCTTTGGGTCCCCATGAAGGATTGTCTGATACTCTTAACTTTTATGTACTGGTCGTCTGCGTGTGCGCCCACCGCTTGGTGGATACATTTTTCGACTTCCGTGGCCGTTGTAACGAGGTCCAGGTCCTGTATCTCTACGTCCTCGAATTTTATGAGCCCAAATATAAAAGTGACGGTAATATCGATAAATTTAAGGCCAGATTGGTCATTAAAGGTTGTTCACAGAAATACGGTATAGATTACCATGAAACATATTCGCCAGTGGTCAGGTACGAATCAATTAGGGAGATATTCGCAGTAGCAGCTGTGGAAAAATTAATATTACGACAATTCGACATCAAGACAGCATTTCTGTACGGAGAACTACAGGAAGAAATTTACATGGTACAACCACCAGGATACGAAGATGGATCGAATAAAGTATGTAAGCTTCAGCGTAGTTTATATGGCATAAAACAAAGTCCAAGATGTTGGAATATACGCTTTAAGAACGTTTTGAATGCATTTGGTTTACAATGTACCGAAGCGGATGCATGTGTATTTAATGCTTATAACAGTAAAATTATTCTGGCAATATTTGTAGACGATGGTATGT